>JABFQC010000683.1:0-24447 GCA_022817085.1 Psilanteris sp. ZL-2020
TACTACACCAACAATTTAAATTGAAAATTAAAATTTGTTGTGTTAAAATAATCTCCCATTAACAAAGAATCGCCTGAATCACTTACAGAAAATAAATATGTTATTTAATAATTTAGTATTACAAAACGCTAACTCCGTTACTTCAGGCTTAAAGCACCGCCTTAAATGGGAAGACAAGTCGTTTTTGAGGTGACAAAAAAACTTGACATATCACATCAATAATTTTATTTGAAAATTAAAATTTCTTGTATAAACATAATTTCTCATGAAAAAATAGTATTAAGTATTTATAATAAAATATACGTAAGATATTTTGCATAACACTAAACCCGTTGCATCAGATACTTAGTACCACGTTCAGGTGAAATGACATGTTTGTTGAAACGGATTTGGATTGTTTACCCATTTATTAAATGTAATTTTAAATTAATAAATGTAATAAATTACAATATTTTCTTCATCCATGGGAGAATCATATTCTAATATTTAGAAAAATTATTATGTTACAAATAATATTTTTATTACAAATTGTAACTGAACTTTTTTTTTCTAACCTTTGAACCGCTGCCACGACTCAATTATAATAAACTATAAATAATTATTTTGCTTGTAAAAATTAAGGATATTATTTTCTCTGATAATAAAGTTGGTTGAATTTATTATTATGATATGCATTATATTATAACCTTTTTAAATAAATAAAAATACTGAACATTAGTATTAAATATATGGCTTATATTTTATAACATCATATTTCTGTTAATATACATATAATAATATATCAACGATAATTGTTAAAATTATTATTACCTTGAGATAATTATAGTGATAATAAATTGTAAATAAATTAATTTTACATTTTTCATAATTGCTAATATTAACTTGCAAAAGTATAACCATAAGAATTTTAGAACATTGTTGATATGTTATTAATAACCTCAAACTGTTAATTTTTTGACATTACAAGTGTTACAACTTGTAAGTTGCAACGCTTGTAATAATTTTGTAAAGCTTATATCCAAGAATAAGATAAATAATAACCTCAAAATTATACACTCAATAAATAATGAAATGTATTTGTTTATTTTATAAAAACAATTTTGTACATAAATTTAAGCATTTAAAATTGTATATATCAAAAGAATATGATCATTTTATGATTGTAAATTTTGAATCGAAGTATTTAAATTAAACGGTTTTATTGGTTTCGTTCAATTTATAATTTATCTTCTCAAATATAGTTTCTCATAAAACCCCACAAATTCAGAATAACTCATTCTTTTTGTATTGCTATCTCTTTTTATCCCCATATACTAGATAAGGACACCCAGCAACCATCATCTTTAAGACCAATGAAACTCGTATACTATTATCCTAACGTGACGTCACAGCACATGCCGCGTTGCATTACACTCTGGGCGAAAAGTGATCTCCGCCATTTTGGTTGGCATGGATCAGACGAGGATATCCCGAACGATGTGAAAACCGTCAATCGGTTGTACTTTGCGGGAAATCACCGTCTTAGTCTGATGCGTGCAAGTGGATAATATTTGTTTCTAGTGTAAGCTACGACGGAACCGTGCACTTCTACGATGGACGCGGTCAAAGCCTTCAACGCCGAGGTAATAACTTTGAACGCAATGATTTTCGAGGTCGACTCAACTCGAATCCAAAAGCCGCCTCTCTGGCACGCTTTGTTTTTGTTCGGCCGTTTGTAAGATTTATATTTTGAATTCGGAATAATCCAATAATGGCTTTTGATATTATAACAAACACAACCAAACATTTTTGTTATAATTATATACCAACGCCAAGTGTACACGTTACGACGCTAAAAACGGTTGTATGCAGTTCGCCGATTTTGTTACAAAATACTTGAAATTTTGATTTCGAGTTATATTTTAAACAATTATAACTTTTAGGTTAACATACTCAAGGATCTATTAGTTTGTTATATATCATGTTTATTATGTTATTCATAAAATAAATTTGAGTAATTGAAGGTTTATTTGTTTGTTAAATTAATTTTTGTTTTGTTGATTAAAATGGTTTATTTGTAATAAAAAAATTAATTAATTATGTGTGTATTTTCAGCTTTCAGCTTTATACGAGGTGAAGCCACCAATATCAAAGGCTAAAATGAATTCATTGACCAGAGGAGCAATTAAAGCCATTAAATTTTACAAGCATGTTGTACAGAGCGTTGAAAAATTTATACAGAAGGTAATTTATATACTGCCTATAATTATTGCTGTAAAAGAATTATACTATATTTAAGGCATTAGTATCAAACTTTAAAAAACAATAAATTAAATTTAGAGTATATATTTTTATAATTTTGGAGTAGCTTTATATATATTTAATTTTGTAGTAATGGATGTAATTTTTAAATAATTAATTTTTAAAATTAATACTAATTATTATTTATATAATTAAAGATGTTTTTTTTGTTTATTATTTTGATTAATTATTATTTTTAATTATTATATATATTATATATATTTAATAATTATTAATTATTTATATTTTATTGAAATTATGTTCTTATTTCGGAAGAAACTTATTTCTTAATATAAATTACTTGGATTTTATTATTAATATGGAAACTAATTATATTCAAGGAGGAAAAAAATTATTTGAGTTATATCTTTAAAAAATTTATTTTTAAGGTTACATTTCTTATTTAAAGATAAGCTCCAATTAATAATTAATAGAATGTTTAATTATAAATCAACAATTTATAATATTATAATAAAAAACACTTAGATTTTAGTGTTTTGTGTTCTTGGTGTAATTCATTCTATTAAATTAAATATAGATATTCATTTTCCTTTTTATTTTCAGTGCAAACCTGAGTACAAAGTTCCAGGATTATATGTGATTGATTCCATAGTACGTCAGTCACGACATCAATTTGGCATTGATAAGGATGTATTTGCTCCACGTTTTGCTAAAAATATGCAATTAACTTTTTTAAATTTATTGAAGTGTCCACCAGAAGATAAAAGCAAAGTCATCAGGGTGTTAAATCTCTGGCAAAAAAATTCAGTCTTTCCATCAGAAGTTATACAGCCCTTATTTGATTTAGTTGATCCAAATCACCCAATTCACAAAGAACAAACTAATTCAAATGGTATATTTACTTATTTTATATTTCTATCACTATATTATTTTGAGTAAGTTTGGTGGCGGATATATTATTTAAAACTAATTACCACATTTGTATCAAATATATAAACATTTATTTGAAAATAATGCCTCAAATTTTAAGTAAAAAAAGTGTTGTTTAATTAAAATTAAATTTCAGAATATTAAATCTTTTATTTTTATATCCAAAATAATTAAAAACTTTATATTTGTAATTTAATTCATTGTTCTTATTATTTAATGTATAATTTAATTAAATTGTATTGTCTACCTTATATATGTAACTTAATAATTGAATTGCTCATTTATGTGATTTTAGTATTGGTAAAATTTAGAGTAATAATTATGATTTCAAATGTTTATGTTTAATAATTAATAAATAAATAATTCAATTATTGATCTTACAAGATCTCATATCATGAAATAAGACAAGAATTTTATTTGTATATACTTTATAGGTATTTTAAATGCAAGTGGTAATAGTTTGGGTAATGTTATCAAAACTCCTCCTTCAGTTAAAGGCACACCTAAGGAACAGAAAATGTTTACAGCTAAACAGATAGATCCAGCCTGGCTAGCGCAGACTATGGAGTGTACAAACATGGTTAGTAAATAATGTAAACAATTACTTCATTTATAATTCAATAATTATAATATTCATTTTACAATACAAATGCAATGTTTTTTCTTTAATATAAGTAATTTATTATTAACAATATTATTTATTTCAGGTTCAGTCAAATGTCAATCAGGTTGATGCATCATTTTTGGATCAATTACAACACCTACAACAAATACTTCTTAAAAACAAAGAGGCTACAAATGATGCTCAAAGTTCAGTCAAATTTGATAAAAAGTTACTAGATTTCGACTATGGTGAAGAAGAGGAAGATGACAGCATACGAGCTACATCCCCTACTTCGGCTACACCTATAAACCAATATAACTCTGCCACTGGAAGCCTTGAAAGTCTTGGTCTTCTACTTACTAATCCAGAAGTAGGTATCTTTAAATTGTAATTGTTAATTGCAAACAGTAGTAAAACAAGTATAGAATTGTAAATAAATAAAGAATACTTTATATCTTAATAACATGTATCATTTTTTTTTCTTTTTTCTTTTTCTTATAATACATTTTATTAATTGTTAAAAACTAATAATATACACACTAAAAATAATATTTAACATACGTAGGTATTAAGACAATTGCAAACACTGCAACAAACGATGCAAGGAGGATCTGTAACAAATCAGCATGAAATGGAAGAAAAAATGCGAAAATTACAACAAATGAAACAACAAGAGGAAGAGTTTGATAAGCACTTGGCTCAAACTGTACCTGTAAGTTATTATTATTTAATTTTCAATACTAATTTAAAAATAATAATAATAACTGGAATATATAATTTTATAAAAAGGTTTGGGTTGAAAATATCTGGGCATTGTTCTCTATTTTTATATATACATTAATTACTTAAATTACACGTGTTCTATAATTTACAACACTGAAAACAAAATCTAAAAATGCATTGATGAAGGTACACAACGTTTTCAGAATTTGCCGTTTGCATCTGAATGTGAATTGAATTCTTCCGATCTTTTAAAACAGAGTCAGCAAAATGTGTATAGTACAAATATAAATGCGGCAGTAATACCACCTGATATGAGTCAACCACCACCTGGTTATCCTGCTACACTGCCCTATGGATCACAACCACCAATGATAAGATCAATGGGACATGATACGCTTCAAGACCAAAAAAGTCCACTTATTGATGAAATACAAGATCCAGATTATCAAGGGTAAACAATGTTTTTAATTAAATAAAAAGTGAATATGTCTAAAATTAATTTTATTATATATTTAAAAACACCAGTCAAATTAATATTTTATTGAAATCTTGAAATGTTGCTATTATTTTTATATGTAATTGTAATTCTAAATTTATATCAGTTAATTTATATATACTTTAATATTACTTTGAATATAATTAAAATATTAATAAATAATTCATCATTATGTTATTATATCAATCGAATTATTATAGAAATAATCCTAACAGAAGAGACAGTAGCAGTGTAGAAATTGTAAATTGCGAAAATTTAAGGTCGCAAAGTCGATCACCTGACAGATTTAGAAGACACAGTCGATCAAGATCACCTAGACACCGAGATAGGGATAGAGGTCGTGATCGTGATCGTGATAGAGATAGAAAATCTCGATCCAGATCAAGATCTAGACGAAGAAGGTAAGTGCTCGATTTATATTAAAGATATGAAAAATGTAGTTTTGAAATATCATTGTATCGAATTTATACAGATCTCGTTCCAGAGAAAGAGACCGTGATAGAAAACGAGATGATAGTCGAGATAAAATGACTGAAGAAGAAAGAGAAAGACAAAGAGAACGTAGAAAACGTGGACTTCCTTCTATTATGCGAGATAAATTGAGTGGTAAGTAATGCTGAATTCAATTGTTATAATTATTAGTTTTATTTTTGATGATTCCTAAAGAGTATTTTAAAATATTATTAATGAGTAAATGAACAGACTGTAAAATTAATATATTTTTTAAATAGTATGTAGCACCACTCTGTGGGTTGGACATTTATCAAAATTGGTTCATCAAGAAGAATTATCAGATACGTTTGGGGAATTTGGAGATATTGTCAGTATAGATTTAATTCCACCAAGAGGATGTGCTTTTATATGTATGAATAGGAGACAAGATGCATACCGAGCTCTTACTAAATTAAAAAATCATAAAATGCAAGGCAAAGCTATTACAGTAAGTTTATATTTATATTTGTATTTATACATATTTATAAATTTGTAATAACATTAAAATATAAAAGAAACAATAAAATAAATAAGAACATTTTATCAAACATTCAATTAAAAAAATTAATTTTAAATTGCAGTTAGCATGGGCTCCTGGCAAAGGTGTTAAAGGTAAAGAGTGGAAAGATTATTGGGAAGTGGAATCTGGAGTTAGTTACATCCCATGGAGCAAATTAAATGATATAACAGATTCTGAACTTGAATTATTGGAAGAAGGTGGTATGATTGATGATGAAACGTTACCACCAAAACTAAAAGGTTTGTTGAATAATTCACTTTAAATCATGTTTGTTTGATATTAATATAACAGTCAATATTGTTAAATAAACAATAATTATTATATGAATAGTAAAAACTATGCCAAAGTCTTATATTAGTGACAATAGTTAAAAATTAAAATACAGTATAAACATACTTGATTAATTATAGTTAATAATTATAGGTTAATAAATAAATAAATATGTTGCACTTTTGAAATGCTTCAATTCATTTAATTAGAGTCTGAATATTCTAGTAATTATATTATTTTTTATTTTTACAGGAAGATTAAAACATAGTTCTAATAGTCAACAACAGCATATGCATTCCTTACAAAGTGCAGCTGGTATGCAAGGAATACCAGATGGATTAGTAAATGTTATGCCCCCTGTTTCTGGAGCACCACCTCCTTTAGTGGATACCAGTCAACCTCCTCCTATAAGAGCACCGACTTCTGCGACATTACTACCAACAAACCCACAGCTTCAAATGATACCTCCAGGATTTACTATGTCTGGTGTTCCTCGTAAGTTATTAATTATTAATATAATTATTTCAAAATTCTCAACATTATTATATAATTTATTTATTTAAACAAAATTAATAGATACAATTTATTTTGCATAATGTTACATTCAGCAATTATCATAACAATAGTCGCTCATAATTATACATATATAATATAATATATATATTTACATATATTCATAATTATTATCATTATTCAATCACAACTAATTTTTTTTTTTTTTTTTTCAAGCATTCAAATTTATTCGTAAAATTTCAGGAATGTTAGGACCAATGGGTTTGTCAATGGCACACGGACTGATGCCTAACGTACCAATAGGCGTTCCTCCTCCGAACATGCAAGGTCTTCTCGGACCCCCTGGTATGATGCAGCCTATGTTAACTTCTTCAGTTAATTCACCATTCGGTACTGGAGTTGGAGTTGGGGCACTTCTTACTCAAATACCATTACCAACCCCATCTGCACCTTCAGATAAATCCAATTCAACTGGTAAGTTTATTTGCAATTAATAATTTATAATAATAATGATTGTTGTACTTATGATATTCTTCGTTAATAATTGAAGTTAATGAAAAAGTATAATTTGAAATGCTTTTATTATTTATGAACAAAATAATTTTTAATTTAATATTACTACATAAGACAAACATCATTGACATTTTATATAGTATAATAAAACTTTAATATAAAAATTAAATAAACATGATAAAAATAATTATTTTAGGAATGCCTCACAATGTCACACCTATCGGTGTACCACCACCAGTATCGGAATCAAATTTGCCTCCAAGTTTGTCCATGATGCGACAGCCTTATAATGTTGCACCACCTATGCAAATGTCAGTACAATCGCAACAGTCGAGTCACGGCGACGATATGGATGTCGAAATGGAGGATGCAATGCCTCAAAGCAACAATAGCTTGCTAATGGGGAAGGATAAGCCAAACTTAAGTGACCAGTTGTTAGCTGTTCTAAAAAGTGATAATGACGGAAAAGATTACCGAGACCGAGACCGAGAACGGGAACGGGAACGGGAACGTGATCGCGATGCTCGAGATAGGAGGGACAGAAATGATCGTGATGATCGCGGCAGGGATCGTGGACGTAGTGGCCGTGATCGAGGTGGAAGGGATCGACGTCGCGATCGTGATGACCGTCGTGATCGCGATCGGGATAGTCGTGACTCGTCCTCGATTCGTCATCAAGACTCAGGCAATCCATCCTTGTCGCAAGACCTTTCCGACTCCAAAAAAGATAGTAAACTCAGTCTCACCGATCGACTGCGACAACTGGCAGATGGCACATTGCCTCTAGACGATCGCATTGATCGCGGAGGTAGAGGTTCACGCAATGACCGTAGTTCTGAAAGACATGACAGAAACTTTGATGATGGCCCACCTATTCGTCGTCTCAATGATGCTCCGCCAGCACTCATGGACTTACCTAAATTTGCTGGCGTGCCAGATAGACAACGAGGACCAGATTTTCGGGGAAATTCTCAGGTAAGGAGATGGCATTGACGTTATTAAACAAGTTTTAAAAGTCACAAAAATTGACTTGCAATTGTCTTCCGTTAATGTATTTTATAAAATTGTCTTAATTTTAAAGATTTAGTAAAACTTTGATTTTGAAGTTGAATGAAATTAATGATGTTATAAAAGATTTTTATTTCCATGACAACTTAAAATTGTATAGGAATTGAATAATTTGATTGTTAAATCATGTTTTATAATATTATTAGTTTTTGATAATTAAATTAATACAAAATCATGAATAATAAAATTGCGAAAATTAATATGAATTATTAAAGTGCTATTTCGATCATCGAAGCTATGTAAAAATAAATTATGTATAGTTGTTTTACTTAATTAAAAATAATAAAGTTGCCTAAGAGAATTTAATTACTTAGTTTACATTTTTATTGAAAGCGTTACATATTTTTCCTAAAATGTTTGTTGGTAATTTAAAACTATTTACTCAACATTTGTTTTCCGAAGAAAACAGAATTTTTTCATGTGTTCTTCAAATTATAGATTGAGGGGGGAGGAGGGTAAGAATTGAAAATTTACCTATTAGATATTTTAGATTTAATATTAAATAATAAGATTGCATGTTCTTTATAATTATCTACCTAGAAATTACATATATTTAGTTAAATGTTATATTTTATTTTTAAATTTAAATTTTAAATCTTGTTATAGATATATATTTTTATAAAAAAAAAATATTTAATGAGTTAATTAAATTTTTTTTGTTATAAACTACAGTCAAATATGCACATATTGCAATATATATTTTAACTATAAGTTTCTAAAAAAATATATCTTAACATTTTAAAATATTTCTAAATAATCAATTTATTAGTTTTCGTCAAATGTAGTATTATTTAATTCAATCAAAATTTAAAATAGATCGAAATATGAACATGAAAATTCAAACGTCTAAGATTTCAATGATTTTTATAAGTGTATTTAATCATTTTGTTTAATGTAGGTAATTTTTTAAATAATAATTATTTATTAACAGAATAATATTTTTGAAATTATTACAAATGAGGAAAAGAAACAAAAATTTCATTATGGAAAAAATATTTGAATTTATCTAAATACAATTTGTTAATATTCAACGTTTGAAACTTCGTTCACATATATAAATGCTATAAAATAAATTTATCCACCTATCAGGGTCACCCTCGGTTATAACATACTTAAGTTTTACAAGCACTTTAAGACTTATTTTCAGTTTGGAAGAATTGAAAACTACAGTTAATTAAGATGCGTATGATATAACAAAAGCAATATTTGTCTTTCTATGTAAATAATGATACAATAAAAATTCTATTTTATTAAAATATATAAATTTATATTAAAAAAAGTTTTTTTCTATAAATGTAGAATGTCCATAAATAGTTAAACGTATTAATTTTATTTAACAATATTAAACAGCAGCAAAACGTACTAACCCTTTTACAAAAATGCTTCCTAATAAATAATCCTACATTATTATTTAAAACTATCAAAGTAAATGTTCAATATATAAAAAATAAATAATCTTATTTAAATTCTATATTTGGCCAAAAAAAATATGTTTGATCCATTACTATTTGTATTGAATATATAATTATTAATTATTTTTAACCCCTATGATTTGGGTTAGTCACAAAACGTCATTTTACTTTTTTATTTACATTGCTTAATTAATTAACTAAATTAAAACAAATTAAATTAAAAGCATATCTTTTTCAATTTTTTATCATTGTTTTTCATTTTTAACTATTTCAAATTTACTTAGAAGTTATACTTGACAATTGAAACTCATTTTTAGGATCATCAACGAGACTTTGCACAAAGAGACAGGGAAAGAGCTAGTTTTGGTCATAGAGGTGGCGTTGGTGGTGGACCTCGAGGACCTTTACCTCTTGAAGATTTCAATGATCCTCGAATGCATGGAGGTCGGTTTCAAGATGATAGAATGGATGGGCGGCATGGCCCTAAAGGTTCACGTGCAGATGACTTTGATCCTCGACTAAGTCATGCACCACGAGATGAATTTGATCGACCAGACCTACGGGTACGCCATCCTTCACAGGAAGATTATGACCGAGAACGATTCGAATTTGAAATGCGTCAGCGAGATGGTTTCGATCCGCGCACTCACGTTGACCACCCAGACTTTGAGCCTAGGAGGCGAGAATTCTTCCGTGGTCCGATAGAGCCCGGATTTGGAGTGCCGATGCCTATAATAGGACCAAGAGGACCAAGAGGTCCCTTAGGACCAGATGCCTTTGGACCTCAACGACCTCCTGGACCACGCGGTCACGGTAATTACAATTTACTCATATAACTGCACGATGCAAGTTGGATTATTTGAAATTTGAAAATTACATTTTTATCAATTAACTATTTAGAATGTTGGATTGTAGCTTTGTTGTTCTAATATTATATTGTTGAAATTATGGATTATATTAAAAATAAATAATTTCATAAATAACATTATCAATAGTTATTGCGTGGTGATTATATCATTGATTTTTTATTTATATAATACATATGATAGTATTATTGTGTAATTCCATTAGAAACTGACATAGTTATATTATTACTTTAACACGTTTAAGTTATACTTGCAGTACATACTTTAACTGATATACCATTTTGAAGAACTTAAATTTAAAAAAATATGGTTTTTTATGTCTCTTTATATTATCTTTAAACAAATTTCTATATTAATAACATTGAAAATTACATATTAGACGTTCTTACCGATAATTGCTGACTTTCTTATTAAACGCCAATATATATTATTAATTGAGTACTATATTTTACACAAAAAACTTAAACTCATTCAAGAGGTGAGAAAAAGGTCTAGTTCATGAAATATTTGAATTCATGTGGTTATTGAACAATAGTTTGCATAATGAAATATTGTTCATATTTTAAAGAAGTGATCTACGTTTATATAAACGTAAATTTAATAATTAAAAATCATAAAATCAACAAACCCTAAATCCGTTAAGGTATCACTAAGATTCGAAGTTGATGAAAATATATTTATAACTCTTCACAATATTATATAAGACCAGTACTTCCCTTGGAATACACCCTACTATTTAGTTAATATTAGAGTACATATATTGATAATATTTATCGATCATATATATATACTTTCGCTTTGTACGAATCTTCACCGTACGAATCTCACCCTGCCATCCGTGTGATATTAGGGTACATAACATTGAACTGTTTCAGGACCACCGATGTTTCATCCTAGAGGGATGGGTCCTCGTGGAATGAGACCAGGCATGCGTCCACTATTTGGACCTCGCGGAATGGGACCGCAGTTCGACCCACGCGAAAACGAAGCATTCTTTAGAGCGCCATTTGATGAAGGTGGTCGCGGTCCACCGCCTCATCTGCGCATGCCTTTTGGACCAAATCATCCGCGCATGGGAACGCCATCGTTAATGCCAGGCTCAAGAGAAGAAGCAGCCTGGAATGTGCAGCAACGTAATAAGCAGCCGGAGAACGGACCACCGGGGGTTTGGGAAACGCCACCAGTTGAGCCAGAAAAGAAGTCCAGTCCGGCTGATCGTAACCGTAGCCGTAAATCTAGGTGGGGAAACGCGAGTCCACATGCGGATAAGGAAAATTGGGACACAGAGATCAAAGAAGCAGAGGAAAATACTGTAGCAAGTGTTTTAGTAAAGGAGAAAGAACCGGAATTCCAGGAAAATGTAGACATTGAAAAGACAATGCCCAAGGTCATGGACAACTGGACAGCGGATAATAATGAAAATATAGAACGAAGTGTTCCCTTATGGGAAGCATCGACGGAGATCCCAAACAACGAGATAGATAAAGAAGTTGCGCAGCCTACATATGCCCAAGAAGAATGTGCGCAGTCTACATATGCACAAGAAGAGTGTGCAGCGCCTACATATGTGCCAGAAGAATGTGCACAGCCAATTTATGTTCAGGAAGAGTGTAATCAAGAAAACTTATTAGCAGATGAGCAAGTAGAACCGTTACGAGAGTGCGGGACTGTCATAACTCAAGAATCAACAAGCGAAGAAATCAGTCAGATAGAAGGATGTGAGGCAACCGACACAGTCGCGGATGAGCAATAGTTCGTCTGGAAGTCGTGTAAATGATTGTGTACATAGCTTGACGGTGGACAGTGACAATGATTACAGACTACGGAGTGGTGAGGAGGGTGGGTTCTGTGCGTTCTTGTATAACACTTCGTATTTGTTTCTTTTTTTTATTTATTTTTTTTTATTTTTTATTATTACGATGATTAACTTTAATTAATCAATGATTATTGTTTTTGCAATTTTTGTTCCTCGCTCTGTATTTCATGTCATGAATCCGCCATTTTGTGCATTCGTTTGAGTCGTATAAGCTACAGAGTTCCTTCCTTGTATGGTATAATACGCTACGTCAGCTGCTTATGTATTATGATAGGTGAACACAGGACCTAACCAAACGATAAAATAGACCGATGATATTGATACTTATGTATTTATAAATTATCCTTATAAATATATAGGTATTTTGTAATAATGAGAGCTCTCGCATTCTCTCCACACGGTCGAACGATTGAAACATATGCAATTTGAACTTTTAAATTCGCTGATTTCAATATGTATACATTTGTACATACAGTTCTACGTGTATTTATGATTTCGCCAGGTACACAAGTGCCAGCGTGCGAATCGATTTATTTATAATGAAATTGTAAATACTTTTATATCTTTCATAGAAAGTTGGACTATTTGTGCAAGCCACCTCGAAAGAAAAATAAATATTTTATATACAATTGTTTTCGATAAAAAATCTATTATGGCCTTCTTGTTCTTAAATATGTTGTCGCGATGCGTTATACAATCTCCATTCAATTACTTTTGTTTCTTTTCATTCAATAGCTAATTCAGTTCACAAGCTGTCAATCGTGATTTTGCATCATTCCATCTCCCTTTTGACTACGCGTTTCAATGATTAAAATCAAATTTAAGGTTATTTTAGTGATTATTCAGTATTGTTAACTTTATTGATAGTTTCATTTCAATTAGATCGGGTTCAAAGAAAATATCGTTAATTATGTACATTATAAACCAATTATATTTACTTATATATAAATATGTATAAGTATAGAAATATACTTATATACATAATAATTTGTGTGTATGAAAAAGGGAGCCCATAAGTTAAGGTGGATTTTCATCCGGGTTCCTGTGTTCACGCAAAAACATCTTTCACTGCGCAGCGATGGAGGACTCGCGCTTGCGCTCAAACTGAGTGACAAGTGCAAGGTACTGTTTATAATTACATTTACAAATTAGCGAAAATACAACAGTTGCGTATATATGACCAGTTTCAATGGTTAGGACAAGGCGTAACTGCGATCACCCCGCACCACTCCATGCCTACGAATTCAATTCGCAAGTCAAATTCTACTTCAAATCGGTTCTTTACTCGATTAATAATGCCTTTTTTGTTTTAAACCATAACTTGACGTTATACAATTATAATAATTATTATTATTATTACTATTATTATTATTATTATTATAACAAAAAATATAACTTTAAGATACACATTTTTTCGCTGTACAAAGATTTCGAGTATTTGTGTGTAATTATAAGTTGCCAGTTTTGTCATTACGATATAAGCATTGTATTAATTTACTTTTTTGTATTTTTTTTTCTATTTATCTATTTTGTTATTTCTTTTCTTGTTTCATTCGCTGTTGAATGCTACTACCACATACAATTAATACGTATCACCAGTAATTAATGTAACATTTCTCGTCGAAATCTTGCAAGCACTATTGTATGTTTTGTCGTTAATCATATTAGTTAAGAACAATACCAAGTTTTATCGTTCTTTATATGTAATTTTTAACGATTTCTTGTATTTAGAATGTTATTTTGATTAGAAAATTGTAATTCTTTACTTTTTTTTTCTTCATTTATCTCTTTCTTGTAATGCACTACTAATGATTAATTTTTGATATATAAAAAATATATAGGTATATATATAAATACATATGTATACAAGATTTATAAACATACTGCTAAGAAAATCAGTTGACATTAATTTGTTGTGTGTAGATATATTCACAGATACGTGAAATAAGATTTATGTTTATAGATGATAGATGTATTATAAATGAATGTATATTTTCAAGCATAACGTGAAATAAAAGGTTGGATTTTATCTCGTGAATTTGAATTGGTAGCTATGGAATAAGTGAAGTGTTGCGTGGTATCGTGGATAAATGATACAAGCTATGTTGAATGATAAAAAAAGAATAACGAAAATTAGTAAACACATCATAGATTATTTGAGCATCTCGCATGTTTTTGCTGACTTCTATAATACTGTAAATATTCTAGATTTAGATATAACGACACTTTTTATCATTCAATGCCATGCCAAATTTGTGTTTCAACAACCCTTCGTTGGTCACATGTTAGTTCAATGTCTAATTAATTATACATATATTTGAATGATTTTAGTATTATGCAATACTTATTATTCATGCCTGACAATTATTTTTTCTTTTGCTAATACAGTCAATCAGTTGCTATATTACAATGGTAAACTAGAAAATATTACTATATTACTGTGATTGTTTATATACTGTAACCAACGAATGGTTTAACATCCTCAAAGTTATCTGCATTTTGGATTCAGGCAATTATAATTTTGTACTTGACTCGATTATTGGAACAGATTGATTCGATGTTTTGTTTTGGTTGTTCAAACAATACTATTAATATATATACATACATAATTTCTACGTATACAATTGTTAAATTCAATTTAATTTCATTCTTTCATTTATAAGATTTGTTAAGATTTTTACATTACAATGTAGATATCGCGCTCTTCCATAGGTTATTATTTTTCTATGATTTTTTTTTATTATAAATTATTAAAAAAAAATTTTGTTAAATGTTTTGTAAAAGAAAGGGGAAGACATTCAAAATTGTAAATCCAAAGATATTACAAATACAAGATGAGATAATGTTTGGTAAATATATATAATAATAATAATAATATATATATATATATATATATATTTATATATAATTATTATATTTTGTAAGCAATATGTATTGGCATAGTTTAATGAATTTATTCTTCTTCAAGAAAGAGTTAATAACAAATTTAATTTTCCTCTTTCCTTTCATATGGTTTTTTTGGTTCACTCGAATCCATTGACAAATAATCAAGTTTGGAAAAAATCGTCTTAGTCGAAGTCAAACAATGAGTACATATTTTAATATTCAAACCATTTTGCGAACGTAAACTTGTTACATCAAAAATAATGACACACTTAAGCTATTATAATATTATCACATATATACTTGATATGAAATGTAATGCGAAGTTTTGAAAATAAATAACTAAAATATTATTATATTAATTTCTTTTCACAGATAATTATCATTAAATACTTATAGTGTTTATGGGCTTGGAAACCATAGAAAGATAAAGAACGTATATATTATAAATATATACCAACATAGGTTACCTAGTTCAATATAACCAGTAATATTTATTGTATGAAATATTTTTACAAAAAGAATTTTGCAAATTAGTAACGTATTAATTGATTAGACAATAAAATATGAAAGTTACCATTTATAAAACTTTGATTGGTTCATTTAATGTTTTTTAAAACTATTTTATTATGCCATGAAAGGAAATTATCTGATTAGTATTTTATAAAAGTGGAAAATCAAACTGATATATTTATTTTCTATTTCATAGTGACGTTATAAAAACTGATATAAAATGACTTAGTTTTTGGATGTACTTTCATTGTATATTATTTAATCTATTATTTCTTTTAAATTGTTTATAAGCTAATGTAAATATTATTCCTTATTCTCTATTTTATTATAATCAAATATAAAATATATATATAAAACATTTTTTAATCATAACAATATATAAATTTGTTAAATTTAATAAATGAATTTATAATACAAGTAAATATAATGATATAAAAAACAAATGCTCCAAACAAAGTTTATAAAGTAATTACAAAGAGTAAAAACCTTTTAAAAAATATTTATTCTAAACTTAACAATAATCAACCAATTATTTAATAATTTATTATTACTTATATTGAGTAAAATATAAATAAATTATTAGTCAAGTATTATAAAACTCATACATTGGTACTACTTTCTTCAAATTATTAAAAACTCATAACTTATTTTTGTTAATATTTATTCATATATTACTATGAATATAATTTAAGGTTGATGAAAAACGATTAAAAATATATATTATATTATAATAAAAATAATAATAATGTACAAAAATTAATCTAACATAATTTATTAATATAAGTATTTATTATTTAATAATCAATATTCATTTCTCAAAATTTCTTATAATTATTTTTGTCTGCGATTAATATGTTTGAACAATGTTGAATGTTAATTATTAACAAGGATTTAATTCCATATTTTATTTATTTTTAACATAATAATTTTTATTTTCGATTTATTTACATGTCAGTTGATTAAATTTATCTGAGAAGAATATAAATTAATTATTATTTGTTCCTACGACTTCAAACCACTGTCTTAAAGCATCACTTAACACATCAGCTAATGATTTTACGTCTCTTAAAATAATATAAAATGGGAATGGGAAGGTTTCCAAATACGAATCACATTGAACTGATCCATCCGGCTTAATAATTGGTAATTTGATATCTAGAATTGAATCCTGAAAATATAGAAATATTTTATTTAATAAAATTTAAGAATAAAAATAATTTGCAGTACAATAATACATATAACATAAAATTTAGAATAAAAAATGTAATAATTATAACATATCTTACCTTGCTTTTTGGATTATCAGCAATTATAAAAACTATAAAAATGTCTGATAATTTTGCTTTACGAACAGCTCTAGTTATAATTTCTTTTCCCTCAGAAAAAACTCCACGACCATCGGATAATATTACAAGTAGTTTTGCATTTTCATGCGATCCTGCTTGACTTTCAAAAATGTTTACTGTTGTATTCACCATTTGTGCCAGCTTGGTCCTCTGTTGTTCAAATTTCAATTCTTGAATCAAACTACACAAACAAAAATTATCGGTTAAACTTGTTTATAGGGTAAAAGTTTCTTGTAAGATAATATAATTACAGAACAAAAATTGTACTTACTAAGATCCATTCCTATCAGTAAAAGGTTCTCCTAGTGGATGAAGAATATTAGTTGTCTCACCAAAACTCATAATAGATAATTCACCAGCTTCCAAATAAGTCAAAGCTTTACTGATTAAAGCTAAAGATTCAAAAGCTATTTCCTTGGAATAATTATCTGCCATGCTACTTGAATCATCAATAGCTAGAACTATTTGATAATTTCGTTTTGAAGGTTTAGTGCGTCTAAGCCAAATTTTATCCTTTCTAAACTGACTTGCAATGTATGGAATTATTTTTCTCATATTAATCCTCTTTCCAGTCCTATAATCACCCTTTAATCTTGATGCCTGAGTTGGTTCCAATATAAGTCTTAATTTCTCCGATAAATGCCTAGCAGGTGTATCAATTATTGAATTCAAAGTATTCCATGCACGACAAGCCTCTTCTTCTGTAGGTTTCAAAGTCCATTGCTGAAGTACAGTTTGCATCTTAAACCTTCTTTGTTCTGGAGAAATTAATGATTCAGTATCATCTTGTTTCAATAGGTTAGTAACAAAAGTGGTTTCTATATTTCTTATGACTGTACTAGTCATGACAGTTTCACCATCTAACTCTATATCTTCATTTTCTTGATTGTTTGTTTCTTTTTTCGTTTCTTGATTATTTAATTTTTTACTTTTCTTTTTTTCATTCTGTTCACTTTTTTCAGAATTAATTTGTTCACAATTTTGATCTTCCGGGGTATCATCTTCATCAACTTGCATTTCCGTATCTGCGTCTTCATTTTCTTTGGAATCATTTTCATTTTCATTAGCTGGTCTCTCTTTCATTTGATCTTCTGTAGCTGCATCCATTGCATACTGATCGCATTTTTGTGAATCAACCACATGTTGATACGTATCGGATTCTTTATTTTCATCAAACGATTCATCTTCTTCATTATTTTCAGTTTTATCTTGAGTCAAAATTGTAGTCTTTAACTTCTTTCTCACAGGATCTGATTCATTTACTAAAGTTCTATCATCGTCAAACTGTCCAGGGTTCTTTCTTTTTTCGTTCTTTTGCATTTCATTTCCTTGCTGATTTACGGTATTCATTTTTTCTTTGAAAGCTGAACCAGAATGACCATTATCCTGATTTTCCATTTCAGATTGCCCGGTACCTTTGTCACTATTGTTATCTTGAGAAGATGATTCAGTAGGAGGATCTTTATTTTCACATTCTGGTTTCTGTGGCACGCTGTCTTTTGAACCACTTGTTTCTGTGTCAATTTGCTCTGCAGCATCTGTCTCATTAGTAGCATCATCAACACTGGGCAAAGCTTTGTTTTCTTCGTCTATTCCACTTTTCTCTTCTTCTTCCATCTTATCATCTTCATTCTTTTCTTTCTTTTCCCTATCTTCTCTATTCTCATCCGGAACATCTTCATTCTCTGAATTTTCTTTCGCCATCAAATCATTTGTACCGTCTTTATTACTTTCATCTTCTTCATCTTCTGTATCAGAATCAGGCTTATTTTCATTTTCATTGTCTTTGGTTGAATCTTCCTCTTCCATGTCTTGTATTTCCGGTGGTGACATTTGCTTTTTCATTTCATCAATATCAAACGGATTCAAGTTTTCTTGATTTTCTTCATCTTCATTTGCATCATCATCCATATTTAAATCTTCCGGTAAGTCCAACGGTTCAATTTCCGGTTGTTCTTTTTGTTTATTATAATAAGGATCTATTTGATCTTCGTTAATTTCTGGTTCTTTCATTTCATTTATTTCTTTTTCTGGTTGTTCCTTTTCTTGACATTCATCATTTTCATTCTTTTCATCCCTACCATTTTCTTTATCGTCAGTTTTAGCATCCATTTGATTATCTCCAATTTGTTCTCCTTTGCCAATGTCGTCATCTGTATCTTTTCGTTCATCATCTTCTGAAACATCTTCATCATTATCATCTTTCCAAATTTCTTCATCCAATTTGTCTGCGTCTGCACCTAACTCATCCATCTGTTTATCTAAATCTTCGTTATCACTGTTATCATTATCGCTTTCATTGCCTTCTTCATTTTCTGGTTTTTCTATATCCTGCAATGCTGCATCAAAATCCTCGGACATATTTATACCTTTTTCTTCTTCCTTACAATTATCATTATTAGGATTATTCTCTTTCTCTTGTCCTGGTAATTTAGCATCATCTAACTGATCTTCATTTTCAATTCTTTCAGAAACATCTTTTTCACCTTCACCGTCAGCTAACCCCATACCACCTTTATTATTGTTACCGGATTCATCATCATTTTCCTCATCAATGTCAATATCTTTCGGTATACAGAAACCATTTGTCGCTAATTCCAGGAAAACATTCAATTGTAAATACAACATTTTGCTAGTTACACGTAAAGATGCTATCTGTTCTGTTAAATAATATTCCGATAATGCTAGGTATTGTTCCACTAACGGCATACAACTGGACAAGACTGCACTACAGTAACGTATAGAATTTTGATTTCCTTTCTGCGAAAATGATAATAACTCAGAAAATTTAGTCACTAATTCATTAAGCTGCAAACTTTGAATATCTACCATTATATGTTTTACAAGTTTTTCTGATAAATATTTCGCATCTGTTTCCATATTAGCTTTAAATTTATTTTGAACTATTAATAATAATCTTTTTATGAATTCTTCCAAGTTCAGTTCAAACTGATATATTTCATCTGTTCTTATACAATCTTCTATTTTATTTTCACAACTTTCCTGATTTAACAACTCATAATTCTGTATATATTCATTAATTAATTGTTTTAAGAAATCTATTGAGGAAGTCACAGGATGATTATTTTTATTATCATGAGCAAACATTTCCAACAGCGTAAGAGTTCCTTGCTGCAATTGTTTAACAGTATTAAAGCATTTCGACAGACACTTAGAATGATTTGTAGTTAAAAGTCGTTCCTTTAACCAATTCGCTGGATCATTTTCATTTATTTGGAATCCAAATAATGTTGAATCAAATTGCTTTGAAATTTGACTAATCAAATTCAGAGAATGGTCTATTAAAGAATTCGCTTCGTTCCATGTACTGTCATATTTATTGCAATTTGTAATTTTAGTATTAGATTTAAGTAAATTATAAACTCTTTCAGTTTCTGTTGATTCCGGACAAGATTGTATATACAATGCAAGCTGATCAAAAATTATTTTAGCAGTGATCAATAATTCACTCAAAAGCTTAACATTTACTTCAAATTTTTCAAATAAGTGTACTCGAATCTTATCAACTTTAGACAAATCACAAAGTTGTTTACGTAGAAAAATGAAATGCTTCCATGAATCGACAAATGTTCTACGTTGATTATGAGCCATGATCATTAAATCTGCCGAAAATCCTTTGAATTTTTCTATATCTTGAGAGCTTAATCCTTTTTGAGCGGGATAAGATGATGTGTTAAGCGTGTTTAATAGATGAATTGATTTATAATAATACGTGTCACCGCTATTCCATTCAGATTGAATTCTTTGATCGATGGATTTAAAATCTAGATTATTCAAAGATGTCACTGGATCAATAGGAGCGATTGTGAGGCATATAACTTCACTTTCTTTATTTTTTAACGTCAATATACCTTTTCGGTCAGAAACTCCAAAATCTTTCAACTCTTTAAAATATCTAGCAAGACTCGTTTTCTTTTGTGTAAAAATGCTTTTTGCTAATGATTTTTGAGAGGGTTTGGATAGAGTCTTATCTATCTCTGAATTTTTCAGATGAAGACTCAGTTCCATGAATTCTTGAATAAAATCTTCTAGTTTATGAATGGTATGTACATAGTCAGATTTATTTATTATTTCCCTACACAATTTTCTAGAAATCTTACACTTTGACTCAATATTTTTCAATAATTCTATACTATCATTTTTAATGTAAACAGAAGTGTAACATGCAACTGCAGACACTAAATACTCATCAACATTTAAGTAAGACTTAAATGAATGTGAACCGTTATTCACTTCGAATGTTGGCTTTATAAAGAAACAACTGACAACGCTTTCCTTTAAACCAGTTTCGAATTTCTTTATAAACGAATGTAATGTCTTATGGGTTTTATGAATAGTTTCCGTTACAGACCAATAACTAATATCATTCCATCTCGCAATTTTTACAAAATCTTTTAAGCCCTTTTGAATAGGTGATTTGAGTTCATCAATTCTTGCGTTCACTTGAGGCAATAATAAGCTATAATATTTATGCAAATTCCATAAAACTGACAGCAATTCTTTTTGCTCATCACTCGATTCAGAAAAGCATAAATGACAATGGAATATAAATAGTAACTCTAATCTGGATTCAAATTCTACCAAAGAAGACTCATTCATAAATTTCTGAAGAGATTCTATCAGCATTTTGGTTTGATTAGGAGCGTCATCTGAACTAGTTGTGTATTTTTCAAATAGAGAATATAAATGGAACCACCATTTGTAAACACCCAAACGAAGGCGTTCTTTGGTTATATTAAGACAGTCTTTCCAGCATGCCAATTCATATTTACGCCAAGAAATGATTTGTTGAGTTAGTATAGTTGAATAATCAAAAAGACTGACACCTTTGTGTGCATTCTCCTCCCATTCATTTAGTTTAGTCAATAATAATTCAAATCCAGTGAGGAACCTTGAAATGGAAGATGCTACTGGAAAGTCAAATAATCGTTTTATGATGACATTAATAGATATCAATGTTGGATGTTCCGGCCATTGTTCTAAGAGCTCATTTACCCTCAGTAATGTGCGTTTCAAAATGACAATACCTTTTTTCACTTCTTCGACATTACTATCTCTATAAAAATCATACATTTTTTCTTGATTAGTTAAACTTTGACCTTGACTTGCTCGTAGAGTCATTTCGGTTAAAATATTCAAACTTGGGATCAACTTTAAACTCACTTCTGATGACAATGGCCTTAAAGTATTTTTTAAAAGAATATTACAGGTATTAAATCTTTGAATCAAAGGTTCGATGTAATTTGGAGTACCGGATGGTTTTTTCGACAACCACGTCGAAGTTGTAAATCTTGTAACTATTGAGGAATGTATAGTTTGGACTTCATGCATATGACTTTCAGAAATAACAAATGTTTTCTTAGATGGCGTAGAACTTAATTTCTGTTGTGTATCACCTAATTCTACATTTGTTAATGACTCGATATCTCCAAAGTCTTCTTCTTTCGAAGTAGGAAACAAGTATTTTATTTCTTTTTCAAGAATTTCTTCTTCGGATTCAGTTTCACTGTGAACTACAGCTTTGTTTTTGTATAAACTATTTTTCATTGATTCTTGTTCATGAATCTTCCGTTGCTGTTGATTCCAAATTAATATGATCTGATGAAGCAAATAATTTAAAATATTCCAAGATTCCTTTGACAATTGTCTTTGTAAAATCACATGATTATAAAATTCTCGCAAAGCAGACATAGTTACACGGAATTGTTCTTGCATGGACTCAAATTCATCATAAACGTTTACCATATTTTTATTTAGAAGTTCTCTGGAATCGTATGATGTACAAATTTTAACTAAGGATAACAACGTCTTTTGGTCTTTGCCAATACTAGGAAATTGAATGGAGTTATATATAAAAGTTTGCAAATCAATTTTATTAGTTCTAGAGGAATAACTAGAAACTTTTTGAAAGGCTTCGTCGATAAGTAAGTTTAATCCATGTTTCATTTGAATTAATCCAATAATAACTGGCATTACAATGTCTGGATAACTTGGTAAATACAAACGTTCCATTTGTTCAACAAATCTGTCAGTAGAATCTTGCCATACAACAGCTTCTTCGATAGCACGACTAGCTTCTTCTTTAGCAAACATCTCATCAGCAACAGTAACAGCGTTAAATAAGTTTTCGATATATTTAGAAATGATATCAAATTTACCCAGGAAAGCTCTAAAATCTGTCATTGCTTTGCACAAATTTAAAAATTCTTTATTTTCAGGTCTATATGCCTTAAATTTATTTAAATCATTTATTCTCTTTGTCATAATCTCTGCGTATTTTTCTAGTTCCAAAATTCGTGGATGTTCATTCTTTTGAAGTCCTTGCACTTTTGAAGTTAATACTGATATGTAGATGGATTTTCGAATATCATTGATCTCTTCTTCAATATTCTGTAATTTTAAGCTTACTTTATGAACAGGATCAATAAAGCCTATGTTACTGAAGAGAAACACTTCTAAATATCCTAATAAAAACCACGATTCTCCCTGATTTATTAAATTAGCATCACTCAAATTTTTAATCGAATTCTTGAATTTTTCTAAAGGTGAAAAATAATCATTATTCATCCATTGTAAAATACTTTGGTCTGTTTCTACTTTCAATGAGTTATTAGCAGATTCTATTGCTACTAAAAATGAGTTTGCAGAAGTTTTCAATAGATGAAAATCGTTGATTTCGTATGACAATGCTGGGGAGTTTAAAGCAGCACAGTTGGACCATAATAATTGATTTACCATTTTCAGATTTGAAATGCGAGTATTGCAAGAACCTAATGTAGCTGTGGCTAAATTTAAAGCTGTTAAATCAACTGTTGATTTTGTAAGTAGAAATTGAAGAATAAAATTTATCAAATTGAATCCGTGTAACGAATTGATGTATATCTAAAACGAAAAAAATGTAATAAGAATTATGTAATCAATAAGAAATATATATCAATGAAAAAGTATAAATTTAAAAAAACAATACTAACCTTATTTTCAAAGTGTAATGTTGATAGCTCTGTTTTCGTTATATACATATTCTGTATAGATCGAACAAAAGAATAAAATAGTAACATGTCTAATTTTCTTTTATTATTCTCTATGTTACAGTTAAATTCTTTATTAAGAATATTTAGTAATGCTATAATATTTACAGGAGTACTAAGTATATTTTGTTTAATATAATCATCAAGAATACTGAAATTCAAGGTTTTTAAATTACTTTGATCACTTTGAGC
>JABFQC010000684.1:0-24426 GCA_022817085.1 Psilanteris sp. ZL-2020
GTTGGGGGGGCCCAGCCTCCCCGCATTCCCTTGTGAGGGTGGCCGAAGGCCGCCCGATGCGCTCAGCCATATTTTCTACGAAAAAACAATTTTGCACACCCGTAGTTATGGAGCCCGAAAGTGGCGGTTCCCATTAAGCACCGGCTGACATGATTATATATATATATATATTTTTGCATTCATGAGCTGTGGAGTGCATGGCTCGATGATCGGCACATAATCGGTGAAATGATTATGCCACGCTTGGGCCGATCGTTTACCAATCATTGATAGTTTATCGCTAGAATGATTGGACCATTTAAACATATATGTTGTTTCATTCCAAGCAAGGACCACTGTTGTCTGACGATGATCGGCCAATCGTTGCCGACCAAGAGCCATGCATGGACCATTTGTATTATTCTACATAGTACTAAGTATAATAATGTAAAATTAAAAAATAAAAATACATTATATTATAATACATAATTTATTTACTATTGTGTATACCATATCTATATTTCTATCTATATCCATATTTGCAATTAATATATTAATTGGTCCCCACACGTTATGAACATATTAGTATGTTAATAGCATCATTCATAAATGCTAATGTTTGGCGCATTTATTTATCTCTTGCAATTGGATATTTATATATAATTAGCATATATAATGAATCATGGTATTATTAATCTTTATATCAAACTTATAATTCTATTGCAAAGAGTATAAACTTATAATTCATGTGTAAAATAATATTATAATATAATATTTATGGTGGATTGAGTTAATAATGAAGTATTGTCGTTAAAATTAGCAATTTCAAGTTTTGTTGTACATCTTTTCCGTTATATCAAACAATTATCTATGCGTTCTTTATAATATTCAACTTTAACAATCTGATCGCCCTCGTGTCCAAGCAAAGGCCATATCACGACAGCTCTTTCTGCTGAAGTTATCTTCCCCGCAAATATATATTAATGCAAGTGATATATCAGCGGGATCGCGAGGGACAAAACCTTAAATATTGGATAAGTTGGTTCGCAGTCGACCCGGCGGGACCAAATCTTCATGATGGATGGTTCGGTGCTGACTGTCATAACAACATCGGATACTTTCCATTTGCTATGCTGCTCTCTTGTACGTAAACCGTTGCCTTTGCAAAAATGCGGCATTTATTAAGAGATTCTTTCTCGGAATCGTCAATAATAGTAGTTAAGATCCCATTTACTTTAACGTGCACAGAAAGGCACAATAAATACAACCTATAAACGAATCCTCTCTCGGTATAATTAAAAAATTATTTTTTGCAATTATTTTTTTACACGTTCTCATTACGTGATAAATGGACACATTTCTTCGTAAATTGTTAAAATTGAAGAACACACACACACACACACACACACACACACACACATGCATATATAGATATGTGTGTATAATGCGAAAACGTTTATAATGAAATTACATAATTTTGCTATTAAATTTGAATTTGAAATTTGAATAATTAAAGAGAAAATTTTAAAAATGCGTATACATTTCAAACGCATTTCAATGAAATCGAATCTAAAGTGACGTCCATAACCAGATTGATGCCACCCGCGCTGCGGGAAGCACTGTCGAAAATAGGATTGCACGTCCTCGAGACTTGTCCGATTTACAGGCGCATCAAGAAGACGCAAAAGAAGCGCTTTTAAGTCACGGTAATTACCCCGACATACCGCCGGATTCAAAACTTTTATGAATAATTTATTACTGCGTTTCAATACAAACCGCCAATCGTTGAAACAAACCTGGAAAA
The DNA here is from genome assembly GCA_022817085.1 of Psilanteris sp. ZL-2020. NCBI lineage: Eukaryota > Metazoa > Arthropoda > Insecta > Hymenoptera > Scelionidae > Psilanteris > Psilanteris sp. ZL-2020. The sequence continues at coordinate 1,784 of JABFQC010000684.1, forward strand.
ACATACTTCCTAGGAGTTTTTCAATTTTCGTTTACCCGTTCAAACAAAACCTGCGAACCGGTCCCGTCAGCAAGTTAAAAAAAATATTAACAACACAAAAAGTGCACACGTTTTCCGAAGACCCGAAACGGTCGTCGCGTCGTCGGATTTTTACGCGAGCGAACTGCCAGAGGGGCATTTTCCAAGTTTGCCAACTGACGTATCGGCGTCTTCGTTTTTGCGAACGGCGCGTTAAAAGCGCGCCTCGTTTGGGTATAAAGATAACGCGGCGCATGCAAACGGGCGTTAATGACTCGGATGGCTTTTGTTGTTTTTAATTAACCCTTTCTTATTGGCGCGGGGGCAAAAAGCTCGACGCGGTCTGCGAAGCGAAACACTTCGCGCCCTCTTTTTCGTCGACCCGCCGTCCCTCGCGGGAGATGTAAATACACGGCAATCACACCTTAGAGACGAAGACGGCCTACTAACTTGAAACGGCACACTTGGACAATTACGGTCTTGTTCAATTATCTGCCGACGTTCCACCAATCCCGGCCTGTTTGCCGCTTCTTTTCCTTCTCCTTCTCATCGCTTCTCTTCACTTGCCTTTTTTGTCCCGGTTTTTGTTTCATTATTAATTATATATTCCGTTTAGTCACGAAGTTAAACATAATTAGGGGGTAATGCGTATTTCAGAGCAATTATTGATGAACGCGGCGTGCCTTCCTCCGGCCGTTCGGCGTTTTCGAGCCACAGGAAGGAGAGCGCGCATGTTACAAATGTGTAGAAATTACGCTGGAATACATTGTAAACGCAATCGGAAACGATATATTAATGGCCGGGTTTTCAGGAAAGCGAGGCAAAAATCGCATAATTGTGTGATTTATTTTAATTTCATCTCGAATATCGCGAAACCGCCGTCCGGGGGGACGAAAAGTCCGCGATAATTATTTCCTAGTAGCAGCCGATTCTCGTATACGCTTCGAGGTTAACTGTGTAGTTACGTTTCCGAACGGACATTTGTTTGGGTGCGCGTGCGTGTGTGCATGTGTAACGAAGAATGTCGCTCCCAACGAAACATCCGATCGGCGAAAGAATATAAATACGGATACACGCATTTTGTGACGCAATCGAGCCAGCGGTACAGATTTCAGTGGTGCCAACGTGAACAGCCCGCGATTATTAAAACAACGTGTCGCTAATGAAAACAGACGTTGCGTAATGCAAACGACCGTCAACTTATCAAAATATGCACACCCCGTAACGAAATCAGTGGTTATTAAAGATGAAAGACAAAAAACCGACTTTTGATTAAACGCGTTAGACACGTGTGTCGTGCGGTGAAGAACGTCGCGGCGCGGGACACGTGTTAGACATAATTTAGCTGCTCAGAATTTTCGACATTCCTATTAATTGGTGTGAAACGTGTAAATTACAAATCGCCGTCGTCTCCAGTCGGGTTACGTAATTCACAATCCAGCGACGAAGGGACACATGGTACGCGTTATTCGCGCCGGTGACGATACGTCACGAGCTAAGAGGATATCTTGACGCGCTTCAAGCGGTCAAAGAAGCGCGAAAGAAGGGGTTATGTGTCGGCGCTTTGTCGTGGTCACGGCGGATGTCAATCACCTGTGATCGCGAGCGACACATTAATCTCGTCGAGACCTCGTGCTCTTTGCGGTTATATACTGATTTTGTGATAAACACCTTCTTTTTATAATCATATTTTAAACGAAAGGGTGAAGCCAGTAGATAAAAGTCATCTTCGTAATTATAAATATATTTTACGTCTTACGAAATGGACAATTAATCAAATCTTGTATTGTTTGGTGTAATCGTTGAAATTAAGACGCGAAAAACGGAATTGTATTGATTAATAATATAATAATAAACGCGTAACTATATAGACGATTTGTTACGCCTGTTTTATCCAATGACGTTGTTTCGAATCAATTAATTAATGAATAATTATTGTATACGCGCGATCTTTAATTAGAACGAAAATGATTATTTATAAAATTGCTCGCAATCATTTATTACAGCATTAATTCAATTTGATAAGGATATTATAAATGGCTTAATGAGATATGAGTCTTAAGGAAAAATTCTGAAATCAAAATAAGACGCGCAAATTCTCGCGCGAAATAAGAATTAATGTGTAGTTGGCATGAAGAGTATGTCTTGTCGAAAAGGCGGAGGAATGAGAAGACGAGAGATTGATCAGCTCGATTAATCAATGTAAATGATTCTGTAGGGACTCGTCAATAAATTATACGCGCGGACAACGAAGAGAAAAAAAATTATCGTCCATAAAGGTCGAGACGAGAGGACCTATCGATTTTTCCTTTGCGCTGTTTATCCGTAAAAATTCGTGTACGCCTTCGAGAATTATTAATCTAGATTGAGATCAATATTATGTTCCAAATACGAACCATTTTTGGGATTAATGGTATGATTAGTCTGAATGAAAAATTGTTGTTTATAGTTGCCGGCGTCGCTGAATTATAATAGTTAGAAATGGAACGAGTATTGTGAAGTATGAGTGAAATAATATTAGATTTAGTAATTTTGTGACTAGAAGAATTACTAATATTCTTTTTATTCTTTTCTTCTCTACAGAAACACATATTTATACAACAATTAGTCAATTTCACATATATCTTATAAATGGTATTTATAATTATATTATTCGTTAATTAAATCAATCGAATAGAAATATTAAGAAATTCTTTATGTATTACATAGTCATAATATTATTATTTACATTATTATTTGATTATTATGTAAATATAAAAGTTACTCACAATTAGGTACAGCATATTTTTGGGAAAATTATATTTAAATTAGGTTTATATAAGTAAACATTTAATTTAATAAACAGCTTTTGGAAAACGTTATTCGAATTTTGATTGCTCCAATAGGAGTGAGGTGTCTCGGTGAAGTCAATTGATTGATCGTCAGTAAAGTCAGTTGGTCAATACCTAGCTACCGTGATATCAATTTGTCAGTCATTATAACACCGTTTAGTTTGTACAGTCTTAAATAAATATTTGTTGTATTTTACAGTTGAAATTTTATATTATTTGTTCAGTATTTTAATAAATTCTAGAATTGGACAATCTAATCATTTCTAGGCACTAATTTTGTTGATATCGTAATAGAAAACTGTACACGTTTAATAAAAATACTGCAGGTAATATTAATTGAATATAACTAGTGGATATATAATTTAACTATATAATTCGGTAATATGGATGGTTTCTTTGTTCAATAAGAAAAATTATAAATAAAAAATTACTTTACACGTTCTTTCATTATGATTACCTTGATCTTGACAAGTAATCATATATTAAATAAACGATATAATGAATGAAAATAAATACAAAATTATTACATTACAAATACAAATTCAAAAAAAAAAAAAAAATAAACAAACATTATTTATTATTTTCTAACGATTTCCAATTACTATCTTATACAAAATTATAATTAAACAAACTAGATGATCAAATCCTCGATCTTTTAATTTCTATAACAATTACGTTCTGTAAATAAGTAGAAAAAATTATTTTAGGCGGATCACTTGTTCAATAAAGTTTAAACATAAATTCCGTCTTATGTGTTTGTCGGAACATATAAAGTATCATATAATGATTATCAATTGGACAGTTTAAATTAATATCATACACGATTTCTAGATTATCGTACGTCTCGTTTGTCACTCAGTCGATACTTATTTATTAAATGATTCAATGATTCGCATAATGAAAGGTTGCATTCAATTTTCATGCAGTAACTTGATTTATAAGTTGTTTATTGTATATGATAGTACATTGCAGGAAATTTGCCAATAATGATTGGTCCGAGTGTCGTGTCTGCGTGTGGTTCCCCAACGGCTACTTTTTTCGTCCTATTCTTGACGGTGCAATAAATTTTGATCGGCCGAAGAATTTATCGCGACTGTCGTGGCAACGCGTCTTTTTGTAAGAGATAGACGCACGGCTCGATAACCCCGATGAATGGTAACGAGGCCACCCAGTTTACACTATACAATCTCACCCTTCGACAAATGCATTACTTAATTACAATTTTACATTTTATTTTAATAACCCAAAAGTGTGAATACAAATTTCAATATTTTTTATGTATCTATTTACTGTCAACAAATTGTAATATTGTTCATTGTTAAGATAGAATACATACAGAAATAGTATATTCAGTAAATTTAACTGAGTTTTCAGTAAAATAGGCCATAACTGAAAAAAATTAGTTAGTCCAAGTGAAAAGATTATATATTTTGATAGAACGAGGCAGCCAATTGTGACACTTGAATTAACAAATTTAAATCAATTTTACTGAATATTTTAATTGTTTCATTAAAAAATTTCATTATTGGTCATATTCCAACGTAAAATAAAAGTTACTTTAACCAAAACTGAATCTCACAGTTAATTCAACTGAATTTGACGGTTATGATACTGGTTTAACTAAAATTTTCAGTAGATCTTGCTAAGTAATTTTTTGTTAGTATATTTATAATTATTACCATTCCTCTGAATAATATTTGAACTATTACTAAACGTATGTTAATAGCTAAAAACATGTGCGAGTTAATATTTCTAAAATTTTAAAATTAAAAAACACATTTTTTTATTAATTTTTGTCGAAGAAAAATGCAACTTATTGAAGGAGAGACGTTAAGAGTGAAATTAACGGAGATATAAAATCGCAAACGAACAAACAGAATTATAAGATGCGCTTTTATTATTTAAGTTCGAAGGAACAGTCTGTAAACGTACCGCGTCGTGTACTTCGACGTTATCGTGCGAATACTCCGCGAGTAAATAAGCTTTCGCATCCATCGAGCGGGCTAAATAGATTCCCCCAGGACCCCGTATCTAGAAATAAATGCCTGCCGCCAGCGACACCGTTCATCATAGTCGAATGAAGAAAAGCTGAGCAGTTGACACAGCGAGCAAGATATCAAAAGGGAAAAACGGACAGATAAGAATCCCAGGTCAAACAACCTGTATGTTCCGAGAGTTAATCACAAATCCTACTGTTTTATTTATTTCGCTTCATTTCAGTTTGAATTATTTTGGTATTCTGTTTATTCTAACAAACAAGTTCCTACGTCAAGAGACAAATAACATTTCGCAGGTTGCTAGTTTGGATCGAGGATTCGGGGTTTCGGTACATTAATCTATATCAGCCGATGCTATCCATATTTAATCGTAATCCTGTGAATTGCCGTTTGTCTATATAGATATAGCACGCTTGGTTCTTGACAGGATGCGAATGTCGATACAAGAAATAAATAATTTTGCGTATTTCAATAATGCCTGATTCTAAAGCGTTAAATTTAGGCGATCTTATCTGCGCATAGATACTCTTGTTGCAATTTCAACATTTAATGTTATTAGTGTTAATCGACAACAACTAAAAGGACGAATGCAAATGTAACGTTATAACATAAATCAGATCCGCCAAAAACTATAACGATCGTTGAAAACAAATTCACAGCATTACAATAATTAAATTACCATTTGAATGAAATGAAAAAATCTAGTGATCGAATGATGGAGACTACATAAAAATAAAATTGTTTCTTTAAGTCGACTATCGAGTTTTGTTATTCCAACTTTAATATAACGCCATTGGTTTGTGTCAAATAATGTAAATACGGCACGAAAAGTGTCCCTGTGTCTCAATGTTTACCGTATTACGTCGGAGCCCACCAACCACGTCTCCTTTAGCTACTTCTTAGCTGATCTAACGCGCGTATGTTCTTTCGGAATATTTCGCGTCTATTTTTACACGGCGCTTAAAATCGAACTCCTGAGTGATTGACGCACAAAACAGTGTCAAGGCAATTCCAAACGTTGCCACACACGAGTATTATAGCGCCGTCTGACCAAACGCTTATTAATTAGTATAAAAGTGATGTAATTAAATACCGCGACATCGCTTACGAAGCCGCTGAAATTAACAAAACAAATCTCATAGGCGAAATTAATCACGCGCGATTTCTACACCGAAACGAGACAGTCAATGATCGATCAGAATTATTTAAGAGTGCATGAAAGTCCAAAAAGGGTAAGGTCACAGTTTTCCATTTAGAAACGTCACTCTTTAAAGTAGAAAGGACTCTTAATAAGACGAGCTAAGATAAATTGATACATTAATATCTTGTATATGATTCATGGTGTCGCGGATCGTGGGATCAAGCGAGGGATTCACTATAGCACGTTCAGTAGGGAGCGTGATATATAGTCATTAGCATTGGTTTCGTATTAGAACAAATAGGCGGGATGGTATTTGGTGCCATACAAGCCATTTGCTATGCATCCGATATTTACACATGAACTGTTTCATTGGTTAGCAAAATTTTTAACAGCTATATGACTTTATGCGTCATTTTTAACGTAACTGCTTTAGCGTTACAGATTACGACGTAATACATTAAAATCATAGATTGGTGTTATTGTAGGAAAACGGTCGGTGCGAAATATAAATTATGGCAAAATAAGGATCTCTGTATGATATACAATTTATATAATATATAGTGTTAATTATTAAAATAAATTTCTTATATAACAATAAATCTTGAACTCTAAATCCCCAGTTCTTTTCAAACATTTTTTGTCTTTAATTTTAAAACACTTATACATTGTATTGTGGTTGATGTAATTATTATTGGAATGAAAGTTATGCGTATAGAATTTGTGATTCAAATTAAAAAACAAAATACGTATAGAATGCTTAGGATTTACATTGACGTTAAAATTTGGTTATGTATTTCGTATTTTGCAATTACATTTATATTTGCTTAATTTGTTTTGGCCGCAGAAGATAATGTAAAATTATACTGATAATAATCTTTGTTGATAAATAGTTTTCACAAGACAAAAGACGCGGTCAAAATGACGCTACGTTTACTTCAGATATTAGCCGAAAGATACATAAAGTTTACCTTCTTCCTACCTATTCTCTACAGCTGTCGTTGTCGCAGATGGAAGCGCAGATGTCCAGATATGGTACAGTTCTGATGAAGTATGGTACATTGTCTACACTAATTTAGTACAATGAAAACAATACAAAAAGAACGTAAATTATAAGGCATGACAACGTATTACATGAAATTGATGTCATAACAAACACTTCTCTTATACTTTTTCCAATGACAATGTAAAACGTCATTATTGATATATAGTTTATCATTTTTTTACAGTTTCTCACAAAATGTGATAGATTTCGAAATTCTAGTATAATTCAAGATCTCCGAAATTATGACACTTAATAAAATTAAATTAACCAAAAAATGCTGCGGCTTGGACATTATAAAAAAATAGCATATTCATGGATGATTTATACTTTTAGATTAACTAAAAATTGCTAGTGTCTTATATACTTTACACTTTTATCTAAATTGTTCGAATATGCTTTACAGTAACGACTACTTTATTCAAAATACAAACAATACAGACAAAGTATTCTTTTAATTTAAATCTATTTGTAAGTTATTATACATAAACATATCTAACGACACAAATTTATCGCTTATCACATATAGTGTTATAGAAATCTAAAGCAAAAACATTATACATTTTATGAAAATTCATTGAATGACTGCATTGTGTTACTTTTACAATTTGTACAGTGTTTTGTTTATAATTGATTTACATTATAGAATGAATAGAATTGCATTGGAAATTAAATCATTAAATTAAACTGAAAGATGTTTATTAGAATGCACTCGAAAAAAAATTACAATATTTAGGAGAAGCGGAGTACATTATACTAAAAAATACTATTTACTATGAATAAATTATTATCAACGTTTGAGAATTTTATTATACGATGCATTAAATTTTGATACTTTTTCAGAGTATCCTAATTTTACTATTTGCATAGTAAAATTTGTTGATATTATTTTTCATCTTGGAGAGGAGATTTATAACATTAATGTCACCATAAAAAATTCGTTTATACAATATAATTTTAAATTTTAAATACGAGTACGTTAGCTATATAGCTGTATTTATTGTCATAATATTTACACACGCATTAGGAATATAATAATTTAATACCTCCGAAATTTAAGTTATTTAATGGATATTTAAGGTACCAAACGAAATGCCCACAGCTGGTCCAATTTGCATTCAAAATGTATAATTTTTGCTGATCTCTGAAGGAAGTTGAATAAACTCCACAAGCGTGTATTTATCCTTAACCGATATTATTGATTCAAATTCTGAACAATCTCTCAAAATGTTAACTCCTTCTTAATTAGACATATTTTCGTGTCAAAAAATTATTACTCACCACACATTTTCCATCGACAAAAACTACAATTTCCATGTAAGTACATTCACACGGAGCAACTTATATCCGCGCGACCCATATAAACAGGATTATCAATTCGATTACTAAAAAATAATTCGTTGCGTGGACTTACAACATTATTATTAAGAAAATATTGCATCAATCGAAATTACGCTGAAAACAAAATAAACCACGAAATCAATTGGTCCGAATAACATCAATGCTTGCGCGTTTTAGATTAAATTAGTGATCGACTTAAAGACCGATGAAAATTTAGCAATCCTCATTTACCGGCATTAACGGATGCTCCTTATTATCCGGACGGCTGTAATGAATGGCTTTTGCAGAGTGGCCGATGAAGACGGGCTTTGCGATCGATATTGCAGACGTATTAAAAAACAGTAAAGTAAACTGAAGCCGTGTGCATACACGCAGCTTGAACCCTGGAGCCGCTAATTACGTTGGAACAGGCTCATTTGGGCCCGAGTGATGCGTGGCGTTGCAGTCCCGGGTCTTTCATAAATTGATCGCTGTCCAAACCCAATTTAATCAACGTTTCAGTTTTCGCGGGCGTTCGTTACAAGCTTACACTCGCGCAAACACATTCGTTCGTGTAAAAGCCGTGTGACTCGAATGCGTTTGTTGCGACAATATATATATATAATAATAATAGTACAACATTTCGATTATCCTCGCTGCGCTTCGTTGCGGTAATTCAATGGCAATTAGTTTGGTCGAATTTCCAAAATACCGGCGAAAAAAATAAATATCTAGTCGAAGATAAATATTTTAAAGAAAAGTATACATATTTACCATGACGTTATTATCCTCGCAAACAGCTATATTAAAAGACCGGCAACCAAAGGCTCGTGCATTTAAATTTGTCCCGTACATAATAAACCTGTAATTTTGGAGCAAAGAAATAGTTAGCTGTGGAAAATATCGACAAGCTGTTCGCTCACGCGTACGCTTCGGTCATTTCGAAGGCTTGGTCCATCCTGAGGCAATATATAAATAAAGCGTGTAAAGCACGTGTAGAGGAAGGATCGCTAGATGCTTGTGAACGAAAACGCGACTGACGCAAGGGTAAAATGAAAAATGCCGAGGAGAACGATCAATGTAAATATATTCATGATATGGGGAGGATAGGATGGTTGACTGCGGGCTACGTATGTATATGTTTATGTTTTCGTGTCTAACACTTTATACGCGGCTTAGAAAGCGGGGACGAATCTCGATTTGATGAGACGACATTCGAGTAGTGCATCATTCATCCTTTGGCAGCTTGTTATAATTTAAAAAGGCCCAGTCGCGATTATTCTTCAAAACCATTAAAATGAAAAATGTTGCTTTTGGTATTTATTCCGTCGAAATGATCAAGTCACACTTCGAGATAAGTTTTTTGATGGCGATATTTTTGAAACCGTTTTATTATTAGAATTATTCCGTGGTTTGTTCTGTCGTTCAGTTTAAGGTTAAGAAGAAAGGAGAATATGACAAACAGGTAATTGAGAAGTGGGGAGAGTAGGATACGGAAGGGTGCAAATTGACGAGTAGGGAAGTCTAAAACTTTGGATTATTTACCATGAAATTAAACTTTGTTGATAAATATGTTGAGATAAATTTGTTTTCATTCAACCCCGTTGGTGCAAGATATTCGAAATATATCAATATTGTCTCGCGGGCGCCTAATAAGTCCTATATGATACGTTAATACGTATTTTGTATGGCATACTACATATATACAAAACAGAAAGGTGCGTTATCCGTTGGGGATATATTTAGAACGAACGCACATATAAAGTTGAGTATGAATGCAAGTTATTGTTTTTTGTTGTAGATAAAGGATTCGGCAAAACGATAAATGCATATATTTAGTGTCGGCGTAATTGTCTTTGTTGAAAATATTGTGATGGTGTTCGGACGAGAATAAACTGCTTTCGCGAACGAAATAATTCCAGAATGATAAAACACAACGTAGTGCTGCCGCGCATTTTTTGTCTCAGCGTGTGCAATGAATTCCACATTGAAACACCTTATACTCGACGCACTCGATCACAGCGACCCCCCGGTGCACGTATACTCAAGCGTATATCAAACACAGACGACGGGCCAAGTACAGGTTGGCTACATGTACCGATCACGCTTAAAATTCCGCCTGCTTGACCCGCGATAGATTGGAGGCGGCATGGAATACATATCAATTTCATCCTGGTGTGTCCCTTGGGATCGGCGCCTGCGTTGCCCACTATACGGAACGTTGTGTTTTTCTTTGACCAACGGCTTTATTTTCATCCCCTCCATCTTGCTATTATTATGCTGATTTTGGGCATTAAATGTTCCGTATGAAAACTTGCGTGTCCAATTCTCCGAAGTATTGTTGACCATTTTGCGATCTCCGGTACATTAATAGGATTAGCTTTCCAAGTGCGAAAGAAAAGACGGAGGAGTTTAAATTGAGGGCGATAAAAATATGTGGGAACGCGTATAGCAGGACTTTATAAGATCGCCTGTATAAGTGAGCGTGTATCGATGGCCAATGGCCTCTATACGTTCAAAAACTTACGAGCTCATAAAGTCCACGGTCTTGGCAGAACTACGCGAGGGATGGCACTGGTCATCGTCGGGAAATTGAATCCCGTCTCGTGGGACGCTTTTCACTATTTCGAGATGACGCATGCTGACGGGTATACACAAAATGCAAATCCGGTATCCGTAATACAGATTGGAAACGAAATTCAATTTTTAATAATTCATATTAAACGAAGTATTGTGCCGTGAAATATTGGTCAATGATCATTTTTCTTTGCGAATTTTTCTTGACGTTTAATATAGAGATACTTTAGCGCATTTGATTATTATTTTATTTATTGTTCGTTTTTTATGGACGTTTTATGCTAATAGTCGACGGACTTGCGTTATAATTTTAAGCAAATAACTCGTATTTAATGTGCGATAAAACATGACTCACCGTGTGGCACCCATCCATGATGACATTTGTCGCAACAACGTAAATAACGCTTTCCTGGAGTGAAGGAGTCACAAGAACACCCGTTCACGGTACACCTAATGGACTGGAAAATAAAAATAATTGTTCCATAACTGTGACTATGTTACTTTTAATAGAAATGATAATGCTTGTATGAAGTTTTTTTTACTAAAATGTGTTGGAGTTCGTACAAATTTATAATTTATAAATATAAAACGAATAAAACACATATGACATTGATTATTTTGTTGAAGCTTCATAAAGGGATTAATTATTTTGAAATCATTTTTAAGTACATTTTGTACATTATTCACAACAAGGTTTTCAGTAAAAAATACATAATGGAGCTAATTATGTTATATTTTCGTTAATTTATTTAATACGTTTATTTTTCGTGCAAGCGCGCACTTTCTCGGGTAGAATTTATTATATGTTAAGAAAATTAATTTAACATATTATTAAAAACGTAAATAGTACACGTGTTTTTGAGGAAATAATAAAACGATTCCTATTTTAAGACAAATCACATTTAATTTGAAATACAAAACTAAATATACAGAATATAATTACGTATAAATATATTATACATATTTGCCATAATATTATTAAATATATCTTCTTTAGATATAAAACATGTTTTTAGTCTTATAAAATATATTTCTACACATTCTAAAAAGTAAGTTTCCAAAATTAAAATAAACAAAATTTTGTACATGCATATTGCATGATAACTCATGCCTTACCGATGTATTCTTTTTACTGCCTATTCAGAATCCTTTGTATATAACTATACAGCCCGAACCTTTACTAATTTGCTTAAATAATGTTTGCCCTATTAAAATCTCATAACAGCCACACCTTATATGTGACATGCCTCGTCAAATTTTAATAAAAAGGGTATTTTTAGTAAAAAGTTAAAACGCTTTCGCAAATATATTTATTTACACATAAATGATCTTGGTTAAAAACAAAATAAATAATAATCACGTATTATATATAATAAACATGAACAATAAATTATAATAAACGAGAAACATATATATTGATATGTAAAAAATTATTTGTATTTGAATACAAAATGTATATTTTTATGTTTTATACGAAAAAGATGCATACAATAATTTTATACAGTTATTTACAAATAAGTACAAACATAAGGTTAACACAGGATGTAGCTTCACAATGCGCGAACAGTCGTTGTTGAGGGGTTGTTACGGTCGTTACGACATCGTATGGCGTTAATATAAAGACAAATGAAGCGACCCGCGAATATGATCCCCCAGTCATGTGTCTTTATACTGAAAATATTTTATGCCACCATGAAAGTTTGTAAGATTTTCAGTTTATCAGCAATATCGCGAAAATGGCTTGACATTTATTTGATATTACGATAACTAACGATGACAAAATAACGTTTGTTTTTGCAGTAAATTAAATCATATTCTTCGTACAAAATCAATTTCCAAATTGAAGTATATACATTTAACTTCAAGCATAACTCTCTCGTTTATATATCTTATATACATTTTACAGTTTCTATTCGTATTGGTCGATATAAGTATATATCACGCCACCGAAGACGAAATAAAGTTTTTACGAGTCACAAATATATTTATCACCTCGTTCTATACCGCAAAAGTTGGTTTACTTTGAATCGCGATCATTTTACTCAAGGACGTTTAAAAATATAGACCACCGAGAAAATCGTAGCAACTGTTTTCGACAAATCAAATTCCATACCCAAATCGGTTAATAAGAAATTTCCCGTTTGCTGAATGACAGCTGGGCCAGCTGAAATCAATATTTTATATATGAATATTTCCTTTGCCTTATGAAGCTGCATTTTGTTTGCTATTTAGAGTTAATTGAATGGCACAGAAAATTATTCAAAGTTTAAAAATATGTAATTAATACTTGGATTGTAACTCCTTTAAATTTGTGAGCAATAATAAATGAATTAAATATTTTTTATTCGCATATTACATTATTCAATACGAAACATAATAGTTCTGTTATTGTTTTACAAATATTTTAATTTCGGCGTGGTTCAATTTATTTTGTTTCGTATTACGCTTGATAATGTCAGTAATAGTACAAAAATATATCGCGTTAATATATATATATATGTGGAATTAATACGGTTTTGTATAATGTAAGTGGCATACAAATTTTGTAATGTAAAAAATGAAACAATACCACGAAATAAAATTAAACGAAATTGTTTGTAATTTCACAGAATTTCTAAACAAAATGGCCATACTTCTGAAAAATTGTACAATACTTTATGGTAAAAATTCTGATAATCGCATTCAGATGGGAGCGTATTTCTTCAAGGAACTAAGAAGAATATATATTTAATGACATATTACTATTATAAAGCTCAAAACTAAACAACAAATTGCACATTAAAATTGAGGATAAAATAATTAAAATTAATTTCAAATTTATTTATGTATATGCTTTTCTATAATTTCATAGTTAATAACGGTTAATATGATATTACAATAACTAATTAACCATATTAAAAACTAATTAATACCATCAAACCATTTTGATTCGTTTTATTGCGTATGAGAAAATGATCGAAAAGTTCGGCAATAGAATTACTTATTTGTCAAATTCATAATAAAATATAATCCGACTGCAACACATTCGATTGGCAATTAAAGAGAAGTACAAACTCGGATACGTTATAAACATAATCTTCTATCTCGTAATGCAACGATAACAAATCCAGTACTTGTTCATCGTTGCAAATTAATTTGACCAGCGTGCATTAGAACTTCAAGTATAAATCAATGCGCATGCGTTCACCCGCGAATTCTAGAGCTTATTAATGAGTTCGAGGATTTGTGTTTATCTGCGCGCTTACTGAATCAATTTTCTCGCACACATTGTAGTCCACTCACGATTACCTTTTCGACATTGGAATTTCATTATGCTACACTTTCATTTCTAAAAGCGAAAAATAGCAGATAAATTGTTAGGATTTATGATTTATTAAAGGTTTCAATCAAAATGAATTACGGTGATATTTAAACACGAATATAATTAAAGTGTTTAAATACTGTTCAAATGCCTATGTGCGGGTTTTCCTTCGAACGCGTAATTATTTATATACAAAATTATATAAATATAATATCAAGTATAATATAATTTCAATGGAACGCAATAAAACGCACACTACTGAATTGTTTCAAATGTTTTTATTTAACGAGATAATTATTTTTTGACATAAAATAATTATAACTTTTAATAATAATAATGTCCGTAAATTAATCGTTGATTTTAATAAATTAAGCAGCGTTAAGCACTATTAATACATTTTTCTTCCATAATCAAATTGATATATTATCATTGATAATTGAACAAATATATTAAGGACGCTAAGAATTAACACCAAACGTACAGTAACGTTTGTATCCTTCGACTAATTAAACGGATTAAAAAAATTGACATTGGTTTAAAAAAACGTCAGAATCACGCAATCACAATAAAATTGATTTACGCACGACGTCGTCAGACGTTAGGTTGCGTCGAAACAAGGAAATACTAACAACCACCGATTTAGCATATTGTCGCAAACACAATAGCAATTTAGGTGATGCATATCTGCCGCGCGCAGCAGCGTTCAAATGTAGCGGAATTAACTGCTCAACCTGAAAGCTTCTCAGCCGAGTGTGCAAATCCTGATGATAAAGGGGTCCGGGAATTTCACGCGTAATACGTATGCGAAAGAGGCGCCCGCGGGATAATGCTCACGTGTCGCTTCCGCAAAATAGGAGGGCCGCGGCACAAAAATAACGTGGGGACAGCGACGATAAATATGTCCGCAGGCGACAAAATATCGCGAAATACGAAAGGTCCTCGGCGGGGGACAACTGTGCAGTGACGGACGACACCCGCAGGACTACTAAGTCACGCTTTATGCTAAGTCGAATCGGACGGTCGGCTCTTTTGCTCGCCCCTTTTAAAAATAACGCCACCTCGAATGCTTGCCTCTAAGACATAAAATGCTAAAATTGGCCGGATACTTTAATAATTTTTGCACGACCATGCCTTTTATGGGGCAATTTTTTATTCGCTTAGGGTTTTAATATCAAATTATTTCATTTCGCAGGACACGAACGAACGTTTGTTGTTGTTATTGTTATTATGACTGTTATTATTACGGGTCATTCGAAACGATCCGACAAGTTTGGAACAACGTTCGCGGTGGACTCGCGCAACGAAGTATCGTTAAAAGCGTAAATTAATATTACATATTTAATATGACTATATATATACTTAAATTTAAAACACACCATTCATGGTGCATTGGCGATTAATCGTCAATGAAATTTTATTGCGATGTAGATTATTTGTTTTTGAATCGCTTAATTGACCGATTTGTACGTTTAAATGTGTTCAATTTTTGGTCGTCATACATTTAGCTGTTTGTGCGTTATTCATTGTTCTTATGGTATTAAATTAATATGTATTTATGGATGCCAAAAAAGTGCGGAAGGGAAATTCAATTATAAAAGAATAAACATCGCGGAAAAGCATCGAAATGAAGTTCGCGGGTAGTTCTGTAGTAGATTAAAATATCACAGCTTACGATGCTACACCCCGTAGCGAGAAACAATTGCTCCAGTTGTTGCTTATTAAATTCCAAAAAGGTAGACGTATTACCCTACCGAACCCAGCGTGTCGACTTGTGCGCGACTGCAATGCATATAAACGAGTCGTTTCAACCAAGGGCTGCAAATTGTTCTCTGTTTCAGTGATCGCATTAAAAAAAATCTCTAACGCGTGGCTAAACCTCGACAATCCCAAAGGCGAGCATTGTCTCGCGATCACACTGTAAATGGACATTAAATCCACGTCGGATTAACCTAGCTCACGTGTGTTATACAGAGAGGGAACCAAGATTAAAAATACTCAAATTGTATTACAACCATACGTATTTTTCGTTCGTCTCATAATTAAACGACGTTAATAACAATGTTTCGCATTTTTCAATCCATTTAAAATTCTACTCGACTGTTGATTAACGTCGTATTAGAAGTATAGCTGCATAGCGAAATAATTAAACTTTTAATGCCATGATAAAACAACGGTTTAATGTTTTAATGTTAAGAATGAAATTTGCTTTTAATTTTAACGTGTATGCCAGTGTATTAATATAAGACACCGATGTCTTAATAATGTACAAAAATACAACAGTATTTAGTATCAGACAGCTACATTATAGTATTAAGACAGTTTAATTAAAGTAAGACATTGTTGTCCCATTAAGACACTGTCATGGTACTTATATTTCTGCAGCACACACGCGTGACGAATGTAATTAAAAAATGGTTATATAATTACAGTAACTGCCGGTTTAATTGTACGAATATACGAAACGCAAGAGACGCGAGCATCGCCGGCTCGCCATTGGATGGGTACATTAAATGATAGCCTATATTTTTTCATGCCGCCGAATAGTCGGCAATTTCCGATTGGGTCGCCAACCCGTCATCGATCGCTATTGTCTAGTCGTCGACTTTTCATCATAATGGCCACACCTTGCAAGCAATGCCGCTGTCGATCCGTTCATCAAAATCAACTATAATGGCGTGTAATGGAAGGCGAAGAAAGCCGGTTGTTCGTTTTCACGTTAATATTCGAATATCAGTCATTACAAAGTGCGACCACCATCCTATAAATGAAGTGACACACGCGACGAACCGTCTTGGACCTCCCACGATTTGCATTCGTATTGATGGTAGATGTTGATGGCTTTCTGACACGGGACAATCGCTTTTCGTTCAGAGTAAGTGCCTCGTGCAGTAAATAGACCAGAAAGGGGATATACCATTCAAAAAGAAATTCTTGAAATCGGTATACTAATGCTAGCTATTAGCTTGCAACACTTTTGACAATCGCGTGTTTTCAGACTTTAAAATACACTTCATATTAATTGTGACTCTATTATACAATTACATTCATTCTTTTTATATCAATTTTATATCCCGTTAAATTATAGGGTAAAATCTACGAATAGAGACGCACTGCGTCACAAACGCGATAAATCGTGTCAGAAGTATATTAATTCGGAGTGTGTGTATGTGCACGAATTTTATCGCTTGTACAAGTAAACGAAGCATGATTATATTTACAGCAATTATGAATAATGTTGTAATGAATTCAGTTCGAGCGCTTTAAAATTATTTGTTTTTGTGATTCTAGCGATTATTTATATCGAGGCATTCTAATATTTATTCATCGATGCAATTTTTACGTGAAAAAGTCAATAGCTAATTTGATATGTCTTATTAACTTGAAGATTAAATTTTAATAGATAATTTATCAATAGTTCGGTATTTAGAGCGTGCTTTTGTGATATATTCAAATTTCTATTAAAACTGAAATAAATGTTTGACTGAAGGAAAAGGGTTTATTTTAGTTGTATTTTATAACAGAATTACAGTTACACACATATATATATAGGGATAATCTTTTATTTTTGTTAAATGGTAGAACAGCACAATTTTCAAACAATACATTCAATACAAACAATATATTTAATAAATCTAAATTCTTAGATAAGACAAATATAAGAAATTCATAAAAAATAATAAGGTTGCTTGTAATATTTAAATTAAACATTGCTTTTATTATAATTATAATTTTAAATAAATTTTAAATAATTTTAAACGTATTATATCATTCTATTTTAATGTGGTACCAGAGCATCTGTGATATCACATTTTCTATTTTAGGAGCGAAGAGAAGTTAAGAAAATTTCTAAGTAACAAATTCAGCTACATTACGCAATTATAACATCAAGTTTTCAAAATCGAATCTACGCAAATTTGGTGTCCATGCTCCAAATAATTATACAACAGGATGGTTTTAAAAATATTATATTGCATCCTATTTTATATAAAGTTTTTAATTTGTTCCACAATATATTTATTTTCAATTGGAATTATTATAGGTATATCTACATTTTCATATATCATCACATATACACATAAATTTCGTTACTTAAATTATATTAAAGGAAATTAATTAGAGTAATTAAATTTTTTAAAAAATTACTTAATATAAAATAAACATACAAGATATGTTTTACACATTTTAAAATTAAAACCTGTGTCAGACCTGCAATTGCGAAAATTAATTTACAGTTAATTAATTTTGTTTATAACAAGAAGCCTACCAATGAGATTATCAGATCTTTATTAAGTCAAAAATGGGCAGCAGTGTAACAACGTGGTGATGAGACTTTCTCGTGTTAGATCGTGATATTATCTGCAAGAAGCGTGCTCGACAATAGAAATTATCAGAGGTGCGGTGGAATTTTTGCTATAAATTTATTATATTCATTCTATTGACAGGCTACTGCTCGCTTAATTATTTTTTTACGTTTTTCAATGAATCATAAATCACATAAATAATAATTAAAATAAAAATCGTTATTGTCCAATTCTCCTTTGAATTACAAATGAAATAGTATGGCAGATATAAATTTATATATAACATCTTGAATTTATTAATACAACGTAATAAACGTTTATAAAGTAATAATGAGTTATGTACACAAACATCGATATAATTACTACACAAAGGAAATGAAATTGTGAAACACAGAAGTATAAAGTGAAAGAAAATGGTTAATACATAAAACTAATAAAAGACATAGTAATATAATTACAGATACAGTTCAATATTGTATCACAACAGAAATAACTATTGTTCGTCAACTTTTTAACACCGTGTCGATTTATATAAAGTACATATATTATTTAATTAATTGACATACAATTTTTACAAAAAAAAGTCATAAAAATACTCAATGCGTAAGATAATAACACAAGTATAAAGTTAATAATTTTCATTATTTCATAGAATTTATGTAAAAATACTTACGCAACCAAAAAGTGTTACCATATTACCAATTTCCAATATTTAGTTACCGATAGCGTATTAATTAATTAAGTAACAGTTTTTACGCCATGTGGTAAAATCAATTAACCATAAGGTCATTTTTGCAGGAACACCTTTCATAACGTGTATATTTAAATCTTACAAATTCTATAAAATACAACGCATTCGAAATGATGATCAATCTGCAAACTCAATTACGTGGATTTGAATGAATTGAAATTTATAATTAGTGATTGACGATAAGACAATAAAGTGCAAGATTAAACGGCTCGTTCTATATCGAGCAAAATAAGAAATTGGCGAAAACGTTATATTTGAGATATATTGAGCATTTGGTACAACGAATAATTATGGGATGGCGTGAGCGCGCATGTATATCCGTTGCACGAGATACAAATACACATAGACGTCGGTTAAGAAGAAGGCAGAATTGCACCCTGGTCCTTTCGGCTTGGCACATAGCATGGCATATAATGCCAATCCCGTCGCGTTTCTCTCGAGTCGATGTGTGATATATCGGCTCGTAAAAATCCCGAAGAATACAGTATCGCCGTCGGATCTCGGGGCGAAGGTCGGCATCGCCGAAAGGGTCTTCTTGCCAAAGGTAAAGGAGAAACTTTGCGATATAGAGACCGAAGGAGCGATGTATGCGCGTATACATACGAGCTCACGCGCACGCTCGAAATCCCTTCCCGTTCGTCGCACTGAGCTGCTCTCGTCGAAAGGTGCGAACATTGTTAACAAGTCTCGTATTTTATATGCTTCGTGTTGTTCCTGAATGCGCGAACGCGCCACGAAAGCGGTGCTCAGCTCAAAACATCATTACTCATCAATGTCTGAATGTCTCGGCCGCATGCACAGATTCATAAAGTGCTGTGATATCAATTGCATCAGATATTTCCGAATTTAATAGCTCGTTTCTTTTTTGGATCGCACGCTTTTTATGATCGTTCTGTTGTGACTTAAGCTTTCTGTGACTATAGTTTTTTCGTATGGTATTTTACACGGAAAGAAGAATCGTGACAATTTACTCTATAATTATGTTAATAAATACCATATTATCTATGAACATAATAAACTGCAAAGCAAAATTTTTACTATTCCTTTTGGGAAAATTACTGCTTATAATCATAATTTGGCCCATAGGACAATTTATATTTACAGTTTTAATTGAAAAAATTATAAGTTTTTTATATGGAAACTTATTGAATTAATATAATACATTACTGCTAATAAACAATTTTTATGGTTTGTTTATTATGTAGCTAAATTGGTATTTGATAGTAATTTTAGATATTCCATTTGATTGCAAAAGTTTGTAAAATCAAATCTATCTAAGCAAATTTTTATACTTCTTTTCAGTGTTCTGTATCTGAAAATATGTATATTTAAAACTTAAAAATCATTTATTCGATACATTTAATAAAATTTAATATTTATTTTATAAAGAAGTTAATGTAAGTTCTTTTTACTATTTTAATTGTATTTATACGCACGTATTCGGCCCTTTCTGTGGATTTACCCAAAATAAAAATCTCCTTTTATATTCAAACGTTACAATATAACGTAAAATGTATTCTTTTATAATTTTCGATTTAAATTTTCAGCAGCAATACAGACATGTTTATAAATCCGGACTAATTTTATTTTATGCGATTATATAAGCGATTGAAAAATTTGAATAATAACCGCAATGTGTTTAGTCGTTACATGACGGAAAGCTCATGCCACCTTTCTTATCTTAATCACATATGGATTAAAAACAAACTTACATTCAATTAAAATAATTAAATCCATTTTCTTAAAAATATATGTAAAATACATAACTCAAGAAAAAAAATATTTGCAAAATATATTTAAAAAAAATATATTTAAATTTGAATGTTTAACGATTATAATTAAAACAAAACAATATTAAAATCAAATTATTAAACTTCGATAATATATATATATATATATATATATATATATAGGTATTTTGAAAACTCAAGGTAAATGAGTGTATTTGCGAGTATTACATGCATTATCAATACTGAATCCGTATAGATATTAATAATTTGTATTGACACTCGCTAATGATCACGATTAGGATTATGATAATAATTATTGTTCGGATTATGAGTAATATGATGATTACAACACTTGATTTCAATGCAACTAAAAATATGTTTAGGTTGTACATTTTGACTAATACTGTAATCTAGTTCATATGTACAATGAAATAATTGAATTTTACTCACGATCAAAATTGAGTAATATATAATATACCATAGCAATAAATTTTTCAAAGTTTGTGAGACCATAATAATATTTGTGACCTGTAACACTGATTTGGCACGGGCGGCTTGGGCGATGTACGCCAAATGGTATTCTCGACTTTAGAGCGTTATATATAAAGCGAGAAATCAATTTAAAGTCAGTTGACTTTTAGAGAAGTGAAACGGAGTAAAAGAGCAACAAATATTCGAATAATTAAAACGAAGCACTGACCTCGCTCAACAAGACATCAAATTTAAATATATATATATTTATGTATATATAATAAAGAAACGCGTATTTGCATTTATATTAATTGACCACACTAATACGTTGCTCAATGCAATTTGCTATTCCAATTTCGAACCCCGCCGAAAACGCTAATATTCAGTATCAGTGGTTTCGTACAGACGCGGCTGAAGTGACCATTGGTTAATTCTTCAAAAAATGCATATCATTGCACAAACTCACACAAACGTTTTCGAATGTGAAGTAACGAGTGTACGGAGTTCTTCATATCTAGGAGCTTCAATTATAGCGTATTTTTCTTTCGGCCTGAGCGAAAAGTTTTTCTCCGCGTCGGTACACACGGAGTCTACATGCACGTATGTATACGGTACCGCTGGGAGTCGCGCGCGGGGCGAGGAAGACAGAGGTCGAAGGATTTCACGAATCCGGTCGTCGGTTCGCTTCATTTTCCGCAAGTGCTTCCGGATATTCTCAGCACGCTGTGGCGGCGGCGGCAGCTACGGGCAGGAAGTTAAGTTGAGTAGAAAGATGGGAGAGGTAGACGGCAAAGGGTTTGCCGCGCGTACACAGGGTAAACGAGTTCGGTCGGTCGCCGGGGTGGAACGCGAAGAGGAATAGGAAGAGGCAAAAGAGAAGGAGGAAATGGAAGAGGTGGACGAAAAGAGTGGGTACTGCTGCCTCCTGCACACTTGCCCCGGAGGCGGTGTATTGATCCGGAGGCGGCAGCGGTGGCGGTGGCGGTGGCAGCGGCGGCGGTGGCGGTCATCCGACCGCTAATTAAATGCCAATCGCCGACCCCCTCCTACCGCGTCCCACCCTCGACTTGCTGTGCACCGATCTGCGCCGGTACGCCCCCTTTGAATGCTTCATCCCGACCATCGTCATCCCCCAAATATATACGCGTTCACGAGTACAGCCACGT
>JABFQC010000685.1:0-24425 GCA_022817085.1 Psilanteris sp. ZL-2020
GAAGTATACATACCGGTGCCCATAACGATACCTTTATTTTTACGACTTTCGTAAATTTACAGAATTACGTTTAACAGTTTCAAATCTGAAATAGCTTTTTTTCAAGATAAAACGGTTAATAACGCTACTCTTATAATTAGCTATAAATTTTAACTTAAATCTTAAAATGTTGCCTACTAAAATATATTTAACTTAAAGAATCGTTATATTGTACTTTTTTTATTACACACAGTTAATACATATTATTCATTGTATAACTTCTTTGAATATTAACATTAATAACATTACAGGTGTAAACTTTTAAAATTCACCAAGATTCATGGCATTCATTCATAAAGTTATTTTTGCGTTTAATAAATAAATTAAAAATTAATATTCCGAGTTTCTAATTATCGTCTGTAAGCTAGCTTGTTTACTAACTACACTTTATATAATTATTTTGTACTGTTTTGCATGTCGTTTTATCCAAAAAGTAGAAATTTTATTATTTATTTATTTTATAATTTACTCAAATATATATTAGTCAAGTATATATTACTTAATGAAAATTTTACGTTTTAAGTTTATAAAATTTAAAATAATATAAATATTATATTGTGTATTAAGGGCGCGATGTGGGCAATTCGAACGAGCATGAATTGTCCACCGCGCCCATGATACACGCGATAATTTTTGTATCACGTGTAGAACAGTAGCTTTTTCAGTGCCTTCTGAAGGAAAGTAGTACCGAGTGCACGAATTAACGAATCCCGAACGCAAAATTTATACTTCGCGCTCATGATTCTTGCTCTAGGGCGCGAAATGTCACTACACTGTAAAAACCGGTGTCTTATATCAAGGCACTGTTTTGTAGACAGTTTTCAGTCGTTCACTTACAAAATCAGTTTGGCGACTTATAGTAAGACACTTGCAAGACGCCTTAGATCATACATAACCTCGTTTTCTGTCACTCATGGTACATTCTGTATTTTAACTAATAACATTAAAGATGTATAATTTCATTTATTTTTTTATATCAACTAAAATTATATATTCTTATTAGTTTTAATATATAAACACACGGAAAAATAAATAATTTCAATTCAGGCCCCTTATATTTCGGTGTCTTAAACCTTCAAAATGGCTGATTCGTAAGGCGTCTTTTCGTACAAGTCACAGAGCGCCTTCATTTAAGGCGGTGGTGTCTTAAAATAAGGCATTCGAAAGGCGTTCCTGTTTTTACAGTGTTCGCGCCCGCTAGACAGGCCCAAGAAAGGCAACTTTTAGGGCACGTTGTATAAAAATATAATTAATAGCATTATGTTTCTTCTATCATTTTTTAATTGGCTTATGCTTTGGTAAATAAGAATGTATAATTTATAAAATTCAAATTACATTTCGAATTAAGAGCATAGAAGAAGTGAAAAACATAAAAATCGCAATATTGTTGTACGTGAGTATAATATGTGGAACTGATTGCGAATTAATCGTTCAATTAAAAACAGCCGGATATCTAAGATACTTTCAAATTTATTAATGTATGTTTGACAATTAATAAAACTAAACCTTATACATCAAAGTGAAATTTTGTTTCGTTTTGTTTTTCTTTTTTGAAAACAAAAAATAGAACATACTGTATACGTAATATACCTATAATATCGAAAAATATAGCATTAAAGGTTAAAGTAGAGTTTGTATCAATTTATTTATGTAGTTCAAACTATTATTCTTAACAGAAAAATATAACGGAAAAATATTTGACAAAAACAAGAAAGAAAAGATCTCTAAAAAGAACGCAATTTAAAAATATTATTCCGTAAGAAACATATATAATAAGATAAAATTTCGTTTTGAAAAATACATATTTAATTTTTGATTTCTTATTATTATTTTCAAAAAAAGTATTCCATTTAAAAGATATACCCAATGCAAAAAAACAATAGCCACATTGTTCACCTAATACTGTCACCCGTCGGTTGGCCGTTTGCTGCAAAACGTTGGCACTTGTTCGAAAGGAAATGCGTTTAAATACTTGGGCCAATATCATTACCGACAGTTGTATTGTATATTTACTACAATTAACGTTAATCCTGCATTCGAATCCAACTGTTGGAAACCTGCTCGGTCTACACATACACACTCACACAGTTATATTAACACATTGCTTACATAAAATATTCTTATATAAATATATCTGAAGAAATAATTATCATTGTAAAGTATTTTTGACAAAAGTACGATCACTCATCCGAGTAATGATCGCTGCCATTCTTGCTTAACTCCTCGATCGTATCGTCCACTGCTTTTTTTCTATATTCCTTTTCTCCAATTAATCATAAATGCTATTAAATAATATAGTCTATAATATATAAAATATATATTAAATTAAGCATTAGATTAATAAGTTAACATTATTATCTGTTTTGAATTGTGTCACACTTTATTTTGTAATTTTTATAATTATGATAAATAGACAAAAATTAATAAGAAAATGTTAAGTACTGAACCGTGAATGTTTTAAAGCTATATTAAACGGAGAAAAATTTCGTAGTAACCATATATAAGGGTTAACGTTATTTTGTTGTAACTATTACATTATCATTTAATATTACAATTACATTATAATTCTTGTATACGTTAGAATAAAATTATATGTAATGATTACATTGAAAAGATTACAAAATTGAAAATATTGTTAAATTGATTGTTATTATTATTTCTTACTGTAAATTAATTTTAAGGTGTTGAATTGTACTATTGTATTATTGAATTATATTTTATTTTATAGTATTATATTATCAAACATTTATGTTAAACATTTTACATTATAATGGTTACAAGAAAATTTGCTTATACACGACAATAAAAACTCTTTGTTTTGACAGGAATACCTTTGACAAGTACGATTTTGTACGTATTACACGTGAAATTTTTCTCAGTGTACACTGAGAAAAAAAATCTTTTATAATACTATTCTGGTTATGGTGAACATGTTTTATTGTATACATTAGCAGATTTTTGTAATCATTACTAGAATTCTGGAAGTTGTTACAGTAATACATGCTTAGCTTTACCAAAATGATGTCAAAGACAATTGTGTAACAATTACCATAAATTCTGGTAATCGTTACCAGAAATTTTTTTCTGTGTTAGAATATAGAATAATAAATTAGATATATAAATTAGAATATAAAATAATACAAAAATGGTTCTAATACAAAACAGCAATTTATAATTAAATAAAAAATATATACGATTATATGGACCAATGTTAACCAAACATGAGCTGCTAAAGGATGTGAGATATTATTTTAATCATCTGCTATCTCTTTTTTTTAATTATTGACTCTCATATGGTGTACCTTTATCGTTATCTTACATTCCCTAGTAGAAATTTGTCTAGTATCTCATGAGTTACTTGCAAAATTTCTACTTGGGATTATAGTATATATGTATATATACATACATTACTATAGTTTGAAAAATGAATGTATACATTTATTTTTATAAATATATCATATTTCAAGATCTTTCGAAATATTTAGCAATATTCCTTTTCAGCGACTTATAAGTGTATATTTTAACTAAATTCAATTCCGTTTTTGATGTATAATAAAGTCAATCAAAGAATTATTAATTCGAGCATTATTAAAACAGTTGTAAAAGCATTTACTATTTCGAAGTGCTTACATATTTAATACCAACATTTCAACACCGTTTGATAATAAAAATCTATATATAAGTGTTAAATGATTTGTTTTGAATTTTAATGAATATTATTGTTACATTATCAGAATTGAAAATGAAGCTTCAAGCTTTAAGCTTATATTAGATTTTCAGAAAATGTGTATTTCATGCAAGATTTGGATCCTTATGAATATATAAAGATCATGAATTATAAATAACAGTAGAATATTTCATATATGAAGTTGCTATTAAGTATTTACACTTTCAATTAAACAATTTTCAGTACATAGCAATCTTTAATAAGCTTTTATTTTACAATATTCTCTATGGTTAATCTGACATTTTTATCATTATTGCATAAATAACACTTAAAATGTTAATACCATTCCATTAAGATTTATATCAACGTTCGAAATAATTAAATTTTGCTATAAAGTTTTATAAATTCAATAAATTGTGCGTGCACGTCTAATGGAATTTTTATTTTCCCGTAAAATAACGATACTTGTTTTATGTATTTTGTCATTAAAAAACTAAACTTATAATTTCATAATGATTTTGTATCTAACTGAAAACTGCTTTTCAATCAATAAGTAATTCAGAATAAGCGACGCAAAAAATATAATTTGGTACAAAAGCATGTTGATGAAAAATAAGAAAATTTATTATCAGTCTCTTAAACACGAACGTGATTATGAATGTCCGGACGGAGTTTTCTGAAAGCACTCGTGCTCCGTAGAGATGTTCGCATCTCTCGAGTATCTGTTTGGTACTTCAATCAAGTTCCAATGTCCTCCAAATATCAACACGATATCGATGAAATGATTCAAAATGAACAGATCGAAATCTATCTAGCATTTTAGCCGTTTCTTTTGAATATCGCATCGCATCTTTTGTTATACAATCTATATCTGCATTTCATAATTAAGATAATTACTGTGACTAGAACATTATGGTAATGAAAATCGCTAATCAAAAGTACGATAATATTCATAATATTATTCAAAATTCAAGTCTTTAAATATTGATAAACATTATTATTTTCTAAATAACCAATAATGGTTAATTTCAATTATTGATTATTCCATTTTCCATTTACGCACAATTTGGATGGTAATATATCGTGAACGCTGAAATAAATTTAATAAAAGGATTGGTTAAAGTAAGGTATACTATATTAAATAGTAAAGGTTATAGTATCATATAGTTTCCGGTACAATCTGCAATGTCCTTAGTACAATATGATTTTTTCAGTATACTCCTTGTATGGCTATATAATTAAATAGGTTACAAGAATTTTGAAGCGGATATAAAATAAATATTACAATGTTTATTATCTCAGTAATTGCGTCGACTACAGAATACAGTAAGAATATTTGAATGATATCTATCAATGAATAATAGCCCGTAAATATTCTAACAAACTCAGAATACGCGAACAAAGAAGAGTTTTAAAAATGACGAGCGGGGCTCTTGCATTGAGAAATAAGTCCCTATAAATATTTCCTATTAATTTTTAATAAATTTGACCATATTGCTTGACAATGCTGCCACAAAGAACATTTACATAATTAATCAGTCTGTGCCGTGTATATTGCATTATTGGAAATATTAGAATTTATCGCGTAAAGAATGTTAGCGATTTTTAACTGCACAATATTTTTTAGTAAATCTCGATTTATATTATTCAACCCCTCCCCCCTCTTAATTGGTGAAAACATATAGCATTAAATACATGCATTTAATATGCAATTGTGCACCAATTTTTATTCCAAGAATCGTATCAAAAAATAGAAATCTTACACGTAAAAAAAATTGCACAGTTTTTACTGTTCTATATCATAATGTAGGGACAAGTGTACTAATTTGGAAATTAATATAACACAGTATATAGTAATAGTGCATTTCTGTGCAGATTTTTACTATACTGTCTTATAATAACTTCAAAATGCTTACAGTTATCCCTACTGTACGATACAGAATAGTAGAAATTATGTAATCTGTTTTTGACGTGTATTAATTATCTACCAACTGAACCATTTATAAACTGATATTTTTCGATTAAACAAAATAGTCCCTATAGTACAGTAAAACGCAGATAGAGAAATTAAATTTATTTTTTAACAAATATTGTACCCGATATTTATTATTTGATACAATAATTTTTAATGCAAATTTTCCTCACTGCAAAAAAAATGGCAAACAAGTTTCATCCTAGATAAAAATCGTTTGAAACAACCGCCGTAATATAAAACATTAACTTATAATAAATCAAATAAGAAGAATTGAATTAAAATAAATAAAAACCGTGAAACCGAAGTTCTTAACATTCGTTACAAAACGTTTCTTAACCAAACAATTATTTGCACTAATAAAATGCTCACTCGTGAAACGTAAATTATTACGCTTTAAACTGATGAGATATAAATGAATTAAAGTGAAATTCTTCTAAAACCGCGAGAAATGCGTTCATTTTTAGGAACATCCGATTCCGAACGAATGTCACCGCCTCGAGTCGAGGAATACGTTACGGAATTATTTGCTGATACCAACGTAAAGGTGCAAGTGATATGTGACGAAGAGACTTTACAGCGAGATTATCCACTGTTCAGCGTTGTAAATCGTGCTGCATCGGTGACTCCGCGCCATGCAGGTCGCATAATCTACCTCACGTATGAACCAGAGAATGTCGCCGATGTCACTGAAACAATAATTTTAGTTGGAAAAGGTGTCACTTATGACACCGGCGGTGCTGATGTCAAAATTGGCGGCACCATGCCAGGCATGTACAGAGACAAGTGCGGAGCAGCTGCTTGCGTCGGCTTTATGCAGGTATACGAATATAATTTTGACGAACACAATTTGACTTGGCTTCCTTTAAACTACTTTGTACGAACCAAAAGTTTTTAGCATTTCGTATTCACCTTCAATGCCCACAGAAATATAAACTTCTTTCGGTGATATATACAAACGTGAACTTAATTTTTTGTACTTAAATCACGTTCTTAATTGTTTATTATTTTTACAATTTATTCTATGTAAATAATTCATATATAAATTGGAGCCTGACTCTTCATTTTTACTCACGAGTAATTATTTGTATACGCAGAATTACAATTAAAATGTTTGCATTAGATGGGATATGTTACTATTGAATGAATGGAATATCGTTACGAATAAATACACTTTTGAAACTGACATTCGCGGTGACAAAAATAACTTTCAAAGCTTAAATGTTGACATTATACAAATTTAAAGCTTTATAGGGATCTTATTGAAAAGTGATAGATATTATGAAACGATTTTATGTAGTATAATAATAACGTCGCATGATTTCTCTATGCCGTTTCCCAGTGGAGTTTGGCACGGTAAGATAATATTTCGTTTCGTTATCGAATACTACAATTCAAATAAAACAGTTTTTGTGGCAGTATGGTATCTGATTACAAATCGAAATATTAGGATAATGCATAAACTTCGTGAAATCATTTTTTTCAAACATATATTCGATTTATTTAAAACGTGTAAACTATAAATTAAATAATGTAAATACATATTGCATGTGGGTTGGCATATTTAGTTCAAATAGATTAAGCTTAAATAATTATTTATTTAGTATCATTATTATTATTATTATTATTATTTATACGGCAGTGTTTTACTCTATGAGCACATTTATTAAACAAAATCTATTTTACAATTATAATCATAAAATACTTAAGAACTGTAATAATTAAATATTTAATGAATCAATTAAATGACAAACGTTTATTTCTCAGTCATTAAACCGTGCAATTTTATGTATGAATAAATTAATAACACTTAATTTTTTACAACTTTTAACGCAATAACCGATGTATAAAATATACCTAATATATATTGAAGTTTCTCATAATGTATATTTGTGAATTTTAATTCGGATATTTATTAATAATAAATTTAGCTATATTTATAATAATAGTAATAAATAATAATTACTATAATAAGTACTTAATATGTATATATACTATATATTAAACCGTATATAAATGAATAAATAATATATACCGAGAAATATGTTCAGATGACATTCATAAAAAAATGTTGTAATTTAGATAAATGTTTGTCTAATCCAATCACAAATTTTTCTCCGTATATCATTTATTTAAGATCATCATCAATCCTATTTATACGATGTAAACATTCACATAAAATTGAGTATGATTACAATAAGAAAGTTGCCATGATGGTGTGCTTTGAAAGAATAATAAACCAAATGTTGTTGCAGAAGAATTCATGTCGTTCTTCTTTTACTATAAAAGTGTTGCCATGAAAAATAGCTTCTTTTCGTTTAGAATTAAGTTCCATAAAAAGACAATATATTGTCGCTATTCTTGTGAACCATATTTTGATATCGATCTTTGCTATATAATCCTACTCATTAATTATATATATATATATATATCTACTAATTTATGTCGAGATGAATAAAATGATAGATGATAACATTGATTATATACTGTTTAAGGCACTTATGCCTCAGCATATGAGCGAAACAATTTTTTATTATCAGTTTCAAAAGTGTAACAACTTGTCTTATACTTCCCAAACTTCGTCTTACAAAGTTACGAACATACCGATACTAGACTAAACATACTTAACTCGAAATATGTTGAATTCATTTAAATTCATCTAAAGAAGTTTAATACCAAAACTGAAAAATATATAAGAAAACTTTAAGCAATCTAATATCGATTACACACATGAAAGTAATATAAATAAGCTTATTTTTGTATATATTTATATTTATTAAATATTTTACTTTGTATTATCCGTAATAAATATTTCAATTAGCATACTTTAAAAGCAAATTATATATATATTGGTCACATATTTAATTTTTGTACGCATTGCATTATATGTTCAGTTTACATTTCAGAATTATTAATAATGTAAAAATTAATTAATATATGTAAAATTGTGTATAAATTTGAACATTTCATTATTCTACTTAAAATCAAATAACTAACAAACATTAATTTAAAACTATCACCGCTAAAATACGTGTCTCAAATCTAGACAGTTTTAATGGAAAGGGTATAAATAGTTTCTAATATAATAAGACGCGTTTAATAACTTTCTACGAAAATGTTGTGAAATACGATATTTTTATACTGCGAATTTTTACAGTAGAGTCCGTTTTGTAATTACTTTGTCCTCATACGTTTCGTACAATATTACGAAGCACAATATATATTGTATAAGATAAATGTATTGTTTATCTTTCCGCTCACATTTTTAATATCCGATGATTGTTTTGATAAGAGGAACAAAAACTTCCAATTGTCTAAACAAATGGGCGTTAAGGGATATCGAGTTATGAAAATTCTGAAGGATATAAAACTTAGGGATTTTATGATCATTTCTATATGAACTTGTAACGCATTTTCGTTACGTACTTTAGTCAAAGTTATATAACTTTCTTCGCAAATCCAAATTTTAAATTCTATATAAAATATCTTATTCATTTATTTTTATTTTTCAACATTCCCCTTACACTTAATACTCCTTTTTAAAATTGCCCTTTAACACAATCCACTTAAACTTCATACGCTTTTATTCATTTAAACTATAAATAAAAAGAAATGTCCAGTATTGTATATATAATCAATATATAAATTATATATTTCACAATTACATTATTATTTATTATATCCATATGCCGCGACATTATAATCGATTCAATAATTTAAAACACAATAAAAATAAACAAATCGTACAATATTGTTACAAAAAAAATTTTGGCGCAGAATAATGGAAATACCCAAATTATTTGAAAAAGTTTGAAACTACCGATGCATAATGCATTTGCAGAGAAAAACGCATAAAATTATCGCGTTAAACGAAAAAAAAAGAGATTTGAATCCTGTTCAAACAAGTTAAACTTTTTTGGAATGAAATATTTATCGCAATGAAAACAGTGGTCGTGAGTAACAACTTCCGTTTAATTTGCATATGAAATGGCGCAAACGTGAAATACGATACATTATAACAGTTCACTCTTTTAACTATATAAAAAGCTTATTTAACTCACGATTTGAATAAAATAAGTCTCTCACGACACTGTTCAAGTTGTGTTCAATATGTTTTACTTAATAACAAAGTTGATAAAGTTGACGAACGTTAAACCGGACGAAAAGTTGTTTTTACGGCTCACATCGATAAGCGAATACCGTATGAATTTGAATAATTAAAGTACACTGCTTTGTTTCAAATAATAGGGACGAATCGACGAGATTTGCGTGAAACAGGTGTTTATTATATCATAACTGATGTATGTAAGAACACCGGTGTACGTGGTTTTAATGTCACTTCAAAATGTAAACTGCGGAATATCTTGTACGGATTATGCTCTGTTGTTGCAGGTGACAAATAAACTGCAGCCGAAAACAGTAAAAGTTGTGGCAGCGCTATGTGTCGTGCGAAATAGTATTGGCGAAAATTGTTACGTCGCCAACGAAGTGATAACCGCTAAATCCGGTCGTTGGGTCCGTGTCAGAAATACTGACGCAAAAGACCGCTTTGTAATGGTGGATGCACTGTACTACATGAAGGAAATGGCCCTGCGTTCCGTAAATCCGCACATTTACACGATAGCCTCTCTCACGGGTTTCGCTATAACTTGTGCAGGATGGGGATATAATGTAAGTAACGCGATTTATTTAACCATATAATTCATGGTCGCCTCTTACTTTTATATTTTCTTCAATTCAAATTTATCATCTCAATTTCCTTTGTAACAAACACTGAAAAGACGCAAAATTTATACGCTTAAACGTGATTTTATCCCGTATTGAATTCGTGATTACAGAAAGAATTTCTTTCAATTGTTTAACGAAAGTTTCGCTTTGTTTGCTCCAATCAAACGCAACGCAGTTTATATATTATTTTAATAAATGTTGTTTCGCAATTCTGTTCTCTTGTTCAAATAGTCATTAAAAATATTGATCTTTTAAAAAATATTACTAAAGCCGATGACGGTTCCATAATTTTATTGATCTCGTCAGTATTTGTACAAAATTAGTCAAATGTATGGTTATTAGGTTTTAAGTACTTTAATAATACTTGCAACGTTTTATAATTCTTAATACGTATCGTTATTGGCTTCCTTTTTCATTCGCCCATGTAGGTGTATTCAAACGTTTCTTCTCTCTCTTTATATGCACTATATATACGTTTTAAAACCAAACTGATTCCATACAAAGTCGACAACGTTCACTTATTTTAGTTATTCCGTGGTCAAATAAACGAGTTCATTAGCAGCTTTACGCAATCAAGAATATAATATGATATCGTTAATTATTAGCAAATACAATGCAGCGGTTGTTATTTCATAAAATTGCAGTAAGAACGCAACGGTAATTTGGATTGCATTAACTCATTTGAAGGAAGTTTGACATAAATGGATTAACAAAGTTTACTTTACACACTGATTGTTATGTTAAGTGAAGCCCTAATATGTTTCCTCGCAAAATAAAGCAAAGATGAATGTTACATCAAAATATACATTTGATTATTATTTTGTTTCGAATTATAAATCTTCCGTGTATAAACCAATTAATCCACAGCCGCGTTACGAGAAAAGCTTGATTTTATTATTATTGTTATTATTACTTTTTATTTAACGGACTTAAGTCCAATTACATAATTTATATCAATTTAGTATACAAGTTTTGGTTATAACATGATTTACAATTCAGATATTTTATGGGTTTGTCTAATTTAATATCAAATAATCGAGACAAAAAACCAGACACGTAATTCCGTCGGAAATGCGTATATAATATATATATATATATATGAAATTGGATTATCATCCGATCTCAAGACGAGATAAATGTAATTATCTCCCACGGTATGCACCAACTCTATGACTTTTGTTGCGTTCGATTATTTCAGGTAGCTATGGATAATTCAGTGGCTCTGGCCGAAGGAAGCACGATCGAACTTCAGCAGTGCGGCGAATTGACCGGAGATCCGTTCGAAATTTTGCGAATACGTCGAGAAGATTTTGATTTCCACGACGACAACGCCGAAGGTGACGACTCGTTGCAATCGGGAGTGAAGGGAAAATTGCAACAACGGGGTTGTCAGCGTCCTACCGCTTTTATGATCCTGGCATCTGGACTGGACGAGGTAGGTTACTGTGGTACACTGCAAATAATTAATACCCATTCAAAACAGCCAAATTTACAAAACACAAACACAAACACCAGCGTCGCAACTGTTAACCAACCGAAAGCAAAAATGAACGAGGAAGCAGAAGCCAACCTCCGGATTACTTTACATTTCGTATTGCAAATGGGTTTATTTGTCGCGGTGCGTTTTTTAACTTAAAATTGTTCGCGATAAATTTCAATTTTGAGTAATAATTGCATCGACTGAGCATTAATTATATAATTCGTTACGGAATACGAATAAGAAAATGGAATCGTTCGTAACGCGAATTTTAAATAACGCAATGCTCTGCCGACGCGTAATGTATTCTTTTGTCTCGCTACTCCGGGATGCATCGTGTATTTACTGAAATAATTTCCAATTTAGTTTTGATGTTGATCCATACTTGACTTGTTTCCATTATCAAACGCACATCGTCCGCACATGTGCATGCTTCATCATACTGATGTTCTCAAATATCTGCAACATATGACGCCATTTACAATTACCAGCATATATCATATCCAGATGACTATATATATAACACTTAATTCTAATAATCATTCGACATAAACCTCATTGATAACGAGTCATTACAATCCAACATCGGATAATAAATTCATAAAGTGACCATAAAAGGATGATTGATTTTAGTTAATAGTCAATTTTCGTTTGAAACATCGGCTCGATTAAATTGCGAATTTGAAGAAATAAATTGATCTTGACAAAGATTTTCCATAATCGAATATGTATATATGGAACAAAGAAGCGAGTTTAGTATTTTAGTCTATTGAACGTTAATACTTTGCTTCAGTGCGTACATTTGGAAAAGATAAAGGATCTTTTTAAAAAATGATACATTTGACTCGTATAAAATCGTTACTTATTTCCCCAAGGTATTAATGTTTTGTTTTATTGCTTAAAAAGAGCGCAAAATACTGGCCTTTATGTATTATCTTTATTACTCGTGTTATATTATTTTTTATTTATTTCTCTTCATACAATATTTAATGTACCAGCGTTAAAAAAATTATGCATTTCGTCATCCGAGAACTTTCTTATATAATCTCTATATCTAGATTTAAGAGAAACATTGAATGTACATAAAATCTATAATATCCTCTTTCAACTTATCATCGCTGTATTTCCGTCGACGTATTAAAATATCATTTAAATGTCTGCACGAACCACTAACGCCAGTTCATAACAATTAAAATCAATTGAACCAGCACGTTTAAACACTAGATTATGCAAAATTCATTATCTTCGTACAAACTGTAGTCGGTAGATATATTAATTGGAGCACCGTGTGTAGCGCAGTGTTAAATAAGAGTAAGTTTTGATTTGACGTCATCCATCATTAATCGATGATCCTTAAGAATGTGGCAAATACTAATCCGAAATGCTTTCATTTTCAGCACGGACTCGAATCAGAAAAGCCTTTGAAGTGTACCGATTTAGACATCGCACCCAGTATTTCGTGTTATCCCCAAGAAGCGACAAATTCGGCTGTTATCGCTTTGGGAATAAAATGTTTATTAGCTCACATTGACATCCGTATATTTGTAAACCAATTTAAAATCACTTAAAACGCACTGTTTAAGCGTCGTTGATTACGTAGTAATCATGCAAATGAAATAAAGCATTTTATTCCAGCAAAAATTGCCTATTCATTTTCCCTTTCATTATTATGTCGTCGAAATATAAAATACCCCTATGGGTAATTACCAGAATTAACAACCATCAGACTTGTATTGACGTGGCAATACTGAACCAATTTATCGTGTACGAAACGGTGTTAGATAAAAGCAACTTATATAAGAGATCTTATGCGATAGAAAATAAAAGAATAAAAAAAAAAAATTAGCGTTACACCATTATTGCATTATTCCCTAATAATTATGAATATTTTTACAATTAGGATGGCGATGCAATACGGCTGTGATAATAATTTGTTGGATTCAATTATTGATTTTTTATTATTCTGATTAGAGCATTCAATTAAAACCATCTTCATTTTCAGAATGGTATGTGCAGCAATAGGCCCCTGAAGTATACTCATATTCATGTAGGACAAGAACAGTCTATTGATGAAATTTATTGCGGAAGTTTTATCGTAGCTTTAGCATATCGATATTTCATTCTGAAGTGTGTTGAAGAAACAAATAATTCGAACGCTTGCAATGAGCAAAACTGTGCAATGGAGACTAATAACATTCCTATGAAACAAAATTCCTTAAATCAAGTTGCAAACGAACAAACTTGTATTGAGCAATGTCCAATAGAAAATTGTTCTATCGAAGAATGTCTTAAGAAACAAAATTGTCAAATCGTGTGCTGCGAACATTCGACGGATTGCAAAAAAACGGATTCAGAAAAATCTTGCGAACAAAATAAGCCTGTGAAGGTACAACGCAGGTGTGGTCTTTAAAATATTGAGATTATAAACAGGAGGCAAGTTTTCTTTATTTTATTTGAATCAATTTTTATAATAATAACTCGTTATGGCAGCAACGCCAATGTCAAATTATAGAACACTTCATTTTGAGCTGTGAAATCTAGTTCTATTTATACATTCAAATAATGATTGCAAGAATGAAATTTGATTGTTCCAATAAATTATTCATTAAATTTTAATAGTATTTATATCAAATCTTTCAGTTAATATAGTTATCGACGAAATAATACATTTCAGAAAGAAAATTTGATGATAATGTAGAAATCTAGTGTATTATAATATAAAAAATATGTATAAAAATGTGAAAACTACTTTAAATTTTTAAAATATTAAACGAAATGTGAGCTTATTTAGTGTAATATTATTAGAATGGTTTAAATTAATATATATCACAATGTGTATATGATAATTCTAAATAATATATCGTATTATTGATCGTACATGGATACTGTTTTATCGACTGTATATAAAACCTGCTATACCATGCAAGTAACTTGTTTTTAATATCGACTATTGATAATTCTTATTTAATGGTAGAAAAAAGTGTTTATTCTAAATTTGACTTTTTTAATTTAAAAATAATAATATAAACTTTATTTAAAATAATAAAATATTTTTTAAAAACAAATTTATTAAAAAAAATTTGTTTAATAATTAAAGAGCCAAACAAAATATAACAATTTAATTAATAAATATAACGAAAATATATTTGTTTCAATAATAAATTTAAAAAAACAAAATTTCAATCAGTATTTGTATCAATTTTTTATCACAAAATGAAAATTTCATGTTATAACATAAATTCTAGAAATTTTATATTTAAATTGATTCAAAAAGTGAGAAATTAACGTTATTAATAAGACATAATTTTTTCAAACGTTTAAATTGGTACGTAAATATAAAATAATATATATAATTAATCATCGATATAACAAAAATGCATATTATAATGATCATTCGCTTTGATATAAATTACCGGAATGTATGATGGACAAATAATTAATTATTAAGTAATATCGAGTATATTAAAACTAAAACCAGACAAGAAACAAAATTATTTATCAATATATTTTAAATTGTTCAGTTATCTTGCAAAATGTTAGAGTTATTAATAATTAAATCCTAATAATCACGTATCTCGTATGTTTCAGTACAAACAAAAAATAATATTTATTATTTTACATTTTTATCGCTTGAATATAAATTATTGAAAAGTTTATTTAATATAGCAAAGTGAAACATTAAATGGAAATATAAAAAGTTAAAATTATACTTTTAATTTCTGTATATTTTTAAAATTCACATATTTTTTGATCAAAAAGTGGTGTTAGAATGCATGAAGTATATTTCGTAACCAATTTATTTATATTCAAAACTAAATGTAAAATAAAAAAATAGCAGTAGTTACTTTATACTCTTATTGATTTTTAATTTCTATTATTAATTATTTAAAATATTCTTTTATCAAAAGCAAAAAAGACTATTCCTATGATTTTATCGATATTTAATTATACTTTTTATAAACAGTTAGAAATTATTTAAATATATATATATATCTGTTTTATATATTTTATATCTATAAATAATGATGATAATGAATCAAAAGGAGATTTGAAATACAAATACAATACCTTGAAAATTCCCAAACAAAAAATAATATTTGCAATATAGTTCAAGAATATTAATGAAAAATGTGTATATTATATATGTATAAATTATACATAAATAAATATTATACATACTTACATATATTTATAACACATAATATACGGATTCTCGCACATTTGTAATATATATATTGTTTTACTAAGATTACTAATTAATTTAATATTCGTTATTTAAATAATGAAATGTATATCTCGACAAATTAACAGTTTTGTTTGACTCAATTTGAGACATAAAAAATACATCTTTTTATTAAATGAGCATAGTTTTAATATCAGCAGCGATGCAAAAATGATACTAATAATTACATTTGGTTTTGCATCATTTCATTGCTCCGTTCTTTGACGTTCAAAATTTATTCATCATGATATATCAGTTAGGTCACTGGGTCATAATCGATGATTTCGCTTCGTTTAATTCGATATTCATAAAACTTGTATCATTAACTTGGAATCAAAATCGCTAATATGTCATTCGATTTATATGGTGTGTGAGCATCCTTATTCTAATGTATTTCTAAAAATAGAACATTACTGGTTTTCGCAACTACGACGGGCAATGTGGCCAGTGACGTTGCACGTTAGAAGAAAAAGGTCATCGTCCGTAGTACGTCTACGAAGAAGAAAATAAAAAACCATATTTCTAACTGATTCTGGTTTCGGGCATGGTCAAAATGTGTTGAATACGTATTGATAAGAGTGCTACCGAGGATCGAATGTGCGATCGGAAAGGATCACGTTGAACCTTACTTAAAGCTTAATCTTTTTTCTTAATTGAGAGAAAAACTGTCGGATCGCGGTGAGACCAACCAAAGGCGGTTTAACTTCCGCTTCACCGCGTTTACTTTTAAGTCTCACGATCGATTCCGAGCCGAGCGATTATAATATCGCAGGTCCAGTGACAGCCGAGCATACTTACCAATGCATTAAAATAGTTACTTAATTGTGACCCCAAACTCGTTCGTTTGTGCGCAACCGAGCTGCGGTCTTCCTCTACCGATTGGCGTATTTTTGAACGGACGGTTATATGTATATATACATATATATATATATATACTCCCTATATGCATGTACCCCCGACGCCAAATACGAAAGTTACTTCACATGACGCAACGCGTCCTGTTTTGCAAACAAAACGAATCATCAAAGAGATTACAATTATATCAAGGAAGACGTTGACTGAAAAGATACATCTTTTGCATTGAACGCAACAAAAGAATAAGTCTGGAAAAGGAGACAAAGGGTACATTGGCTTCCTATGATAAACTGACCAATGATTGGTCACGTCTGCTGACTATTCGCATTTCCTCGTAGAATGCATTACCGGCGTGTATGAAGTGTGACATTGTTTAAAGAACTTGAAGCCGGAGAGTCCGCGAAGTGGCGAGGAAGGTTGTTGGGACGCTGGTGGGTAACGCTGGCGGAAGGGGGGAGGGGGGGACTGCGGCGGGTTCGACGGCCGGCTGGTGGCCCAGTGACCGGGACCGGTTCCCTCCGCGATTCCTCCTTCCGCCTTCCTTACAAACGCACAACTGCATCATCTTTTCCCCTTCTTGACTTCTCCTTTTCTGCTCGCTCGCTTCTCGTCTTCGCGCTCTCGCTCTCCTCCTTCTTCCTTACGCCGGACTCCGCTCTCCGCGGCTATTCGCGTCTCCGTCTTTTCTTCGGCGCTTCTCTGCCAGCGTTACCTTTCACGGAGGTAACATCCCGAGCTCGCGGAGACATATCCCCGGGTACATTCTGCCAAGCGCGATATCTTTTCACTTCTCCTGGCTACGCCTTCCACGGCTCTTCTGCCCTTAGCATTTATGTCAGGTTCCGTGACGGAAAATCCTGTAATAAGGTCGCACATACGGCCACGCTTAGATGACGCATGAAATCTTTGAAGCATGAAGAGACAAGAGGCGCGACGAATGTGCTGACCACTTTGAGACACTTTAAATTCAGGATGGGCTTGGATGGGCACCAACCAACAAGGGTCTGAAAGGAAAAGTAGTCTATGCGACCGAGGGGGAAAGGAAGTGAAAGTACAACGTGTTATGTTGCGTTACTAGCGCCGAACATTTATTCTATTGCATCCGATATTACATGTTTGAGTTATTACCGTCGGGGTTGGCTCGGTCCACTCGATGACACTTTCTCGGTGTAACGTCAGCACGGAAACGCATCCATCAAGGGCACCAATTAAATGCACTCGCGCAACAATTCAACCTTGTCGTTCTCAATTCGGTTGCGAAATCCCGCAACGCAAAATGGATCGCACTGCCGGGTATACGAATTCGCGTCAATGATGAAGCACACGAGACGCACACGAGCGCGTCGGTATTGGTGTGCGTATTTGTGTATGCGGATTTCATTATTGACAAGCTTATTCGGTTGTTCCCGAAAAGTGCCAGAGACGTTAGATTTTGGCCAATGTTTGTTCTCCGTTTAAATTACGCGTGAGTTACGAGTTTATAATCATTTGCAAGTCATGGAATTCTTTTGTAATGAATCTTGTATGATGTCACAAATTTCAAAGAAAGGCTTCGACTGCTGCAAACCGCAAAAAGAAAAAAATAGGGGAAAAAAAAGCACGAACGCATGGATGTTTTATATACGGTTCAGAGATACACTGTACAGGATGTAACAACTAAAGTAATACGTTCGAAATATCGAGGTGAAGTAACTGAAAGCTATTCCGAAATTTTATATTTAATTGAACGTTTCAATTGATGTAAAATTTTCGTTGCACCGAAGCCTCTGAAAGGAACTGACGGGTCAGTTTTGTTGGATTGTATTCTTTTGAAGAATAATCAATTAATTGTTTTCAACGATTATTATATAATATTTCTTTTTTGTTGAGTAAATAAGTTGAAGATGAACATTTCTAAAAATAAAAGAACGAAGTGAGCATTGGAAGGTAACAAATTATGTCGTTAGACTATTATAAATGTATATACAAGTTATTTGTTCCAAATTTTAAAATTTTAAATTTTCAAAACTACTCTCATTTTATATACGGTAGATACTGATATACTGATACCTATCAAACTATCAATAAGTATCTTATGAAATGGTTGAATAGTTATAGAAACTTGTCATCTATGACACACATATGTGTCAAATATTAAATCAATGCAAATTTTTAAATGTGAGTTAATAGTTGTGAAATAAGATCCAGTTGCAAAGTACGGCATTAAAGTGGAATTTAAACAATGCATTTCATTAAATAACATAAAAAACTTAATCTTATAGAATTTAAAAATATGTAGTGCTTAATTTATTAATATTTAACGGAATATTAAATTGTATTACTAAATACATATAATATAATTAGTCACTTTAATTCATAATACCTTATGGTAATACTTAATCAAAATAGAACATAACTTATAATACAAATTTATATTCTTACTGAATAACATAATATAACCAGTAATTACATGGCCATAAAATAAGCATAACTAGTATAAACATGGCAATTTTTAAATATTAAATGTATGATTGATATTTCGTATAATCTATGAATTATGATTTCCATATTATAAAGAAGGTAAAGAAAATATGTAACTAATCATTTTTGACCAAATTATAACTCAAAAGATAATAATGTAATATAAAAAATATAAGTTATTTTTAAATCACGATTTCAAAGTTAATTATAAATAGATTCTTCTATCAACATATATCCACGTTACATTGAATAATTTTATAAAAACACAATGGAAATTTTAATTATTTGTTATTTGTTTAAACAATAAAATAAGAATTTAGCGTGAACTTTATTTATTATCATTTAAATTCTGAAGAGGTTATTGTGCTAAATAAACGAATCCTTAATTTAAATATGTTTTGCGTTAATTCAAGCGATAAAAAAAATCTTTATCTCGATAATTAACGTCAACATCATATTAAAAAGATATTATTATTTAATTTAGTTTATTTTTAACACGTCTGCCCGCGTCATGCAATGAGAATTTTTGCAAATGCACAATATTTGTAATTATTATGTTTAAAAATATCAAAAGTTTGTTGGTTTATTTGTTTCAAATAATATACCAGATATTTCTTCACCAAATTGTTTTAAATCATCTATCTTAAAATCTGTCTTATAATTGTAATCCATTTAAGGTTGAAACGGAATTAATTTGTTGCACAAGTTTTTTATTATAATATATAATTTGTTTTGTATAAATTTGAATTATGAGGAAATGCAATTACAATAAATGTATTCAGAAATGTTGACGTCGAATTAGTATACAGTAGCTACTATATCAACTACTGACGATAGAAGGGATAGGATGTTACAAATGTAAAGTTTAAAAAGTGAAAGTGTCAATGACCTACCATGAATACGATTCACTGTGATAACGTAATACATGATGGTTACACTAATAGTAGATTCCATTCATAATAAAAAATGAAAGTAGTTCTGAAATTACTTGGTAGTAACGAAATGTGTAAAAAATGATGCCTCAAATTTTGACTAATTAATTTCCATCGGACGGTTTCCGACGCTCAAGAATGTTTCATTATTTTTTTGTCATTTATCACAAACGCTAATAACTAATTATTGCCAAACAGCAATCATCCGCTGCCAAAGCCGAAATCTCCGTTTCACAGTCCGAAATCCTTAATTCCGTCAAGATTAATTTTGCAATCGAAAAGTCGATTAGCGTTTTTGTTAGATTCAAAAAATTTGAGATGATTAACAAAAAAAAAAAAAAGTCACGTCGGTCGTTTTCGTGATGGAAACATTGTAGGAAGAGAATTTGACTCACATTTAGCCGAAGGAATAATTTCATTAAAGGATCGACGAATGTGGTGTGATATTTCAGCTTGGAAAAAGGCAGGTGCATCTTTCTTTATTCTTTTACATCGAGCCGGTTTGCAAGTGAGGGCGCTCTAAAGTCTCGCGATGGAAAGAGAGAGGCTACTATCGGACTGTATTAACGTATATCCGTGTAACGTCATTGTGTATCGCAAAGATACAAGAATCGGGAAGTTGAACTTCCTTATTCAACGATAAAACTCGGCGAAGAAGCCC
Source organism: Psilanteris sp. ZL-2020 (assembly GCA_022817085.1). Taxonomy (NCBI): domain Eukaryota; kingdom Metazoa; phylum Arthropoda; class Insecta; order Hymenoptera; family Scelionidae; genus Psilanteris; species Psilanteris sp. ZL-2020. Next base: position 21,014 of record JABFQC010000685.1, read on the forward strand.
TCTGTTTCAACGCCGCGTGTATCGAGCGCGAATTCTTTTAGATTCGGTCCTAATTTCGTATCCTCCGCTTGTTTGGCCATTAATTTACGAATGTATCAGAACATTTTTTATCCGCTTGTCAAATAAGAGTAGAACATAAAAGAGTTCGAGGTAAACGAACGTAGTACGCTTTTTTGATGAGTAGCGGTTTTTGGAGATGCAAACCTTCCGAAAATAGGTCGCTGGATACCAGCGAATCATCGAAACAGAATAACATAACGGTATCATTTTAGACCCAGAATCTCTTACGTTTTATACACCACTCCGTTGTGAGTCAACTAAGGTCATATCTCAATTACGGCGAACTCTTATTTCGCGTGGCTCAGACCTTTCTTCATCGTTGGCCTAAATACATACGATTAGATCGGCAACAGCTTTTGTGCCTATCAAATATCTGTGACATTCATTTTTTTTTCACACATATTTAAGACGATCGGATAAACTAATGTGTAATCGAGACTCATTTTGCCGTAACTTTTAAAGACAGGAACGAACGGAATTCTTTATCAAGTAGAGTTGGGCACAAGTTTACGACGTGGATTATACGCTTTGAAAACTTGGTCCGTCTGTTATTAAGAAAATTATTATATTTAATTAGACACTCGGCTCCTTTTTATTTTCCATTTTGATTATAGACTGTATTATATTGTACGAAAATTGCATAATTCAAATCTTAAACAGAATTCAAATAAATTGAATTAGAATTCAATTTATTTCTCACATTTTTGTTCTGCGCGTGATAACATTTCGGACATAATGTCTCATTACATTTTTATTTCATTTATCATTCGCAAAAAAATGTTAATGGAAACCGATAATTGAAAAGTCAAATGCCAAAATAAATACATGCGATATTTGACGCGTGTTTTTAAATGTTACATAATGTTGGATATACGCGTGTAATTATTTCTTGTGTTATAAACTGAAAATTAACTCGATTTGTGTTTTGACCTTTTTTCAACGCTGTTTTCATCAAATTTTCATTGACACGAAAAAGTTGAAAACAATTTAAACTCGAGTTAGTTTTCAAAAAGGTTTATTTTTTCACCGAAGATATATATAAATTATAATTTCATTATACAATGATTTTCTATTAAATAATATAATATAATTTATTCAGCTGCATGCTGAAGATTGAATATTAATTAATTTCTATTCAACAGGTTTACATTAATCATCAGGCAATCATCATATATATAGTAATACAAAAGTTTAACCTTATGTAGGATTATACAAACTTTACAAATTAACACTGTGTTGATATATAAATAAGACAACCATACTGAACGTTATTTTGCATGAAATCACGATCATTGCATAAACGTATGTACATGTATATGTAGTTACATTTTTCTAATTTGAAAACCATTAAATGGGTATCTATTTTTAAAATCCATGCCATTCGCATACACATAATATATATGCGTTCTAATTGTATATATTTACATAATTTATATGAAATTATAAGTTACGTAACACAAATGATAAAACCTAATTTATATATACGTGCATATCAACTCGAAAATGCTATTCCATCAATTCACACATTAAAATATAAATCATTATAATTTCTATAATATAAACTGAAATCAAAAAAGAACGAACACGAATCCGCAACCAATACAAATGAATACAAAAATTAATAAATATATAAATAAATAAAAGTAGTCGGTTTCAAAGTCTTAAAACGCACGCTTCAAAAAACTCGTTTTGAATTATCTTACAAAAACCATTCTTCCGCGTGTGTTTGAGCAATTATAAAAATTGAACTGTTAATATATAACGTGTATTGCACGTTGCGAAATGACAACTGCACATAATCGGTGACCGAAAAAGTTAATATTCGATCATTGTAGTTCGAATGGGCAGATGTCGTACGTGGTCGCAACCAGTAACTCGTTGATTCATTGCCCATAGTTTGAGCGATGAATTTTAACGACCTGAAAAAGAAATAAGACCGCGCTCATCCTTTTTACCTGTAATACATATAAATATATTTTTGTCGAACGTCGGTGGTTGCATCGAATTATGCAGGAGCCATTTGTATTAATATGGAGAAATATGTCACCACGATTGGATTACGTGTCGAGTTCGCGATTTCGTTCATATACACGCTTATGTCATTTTCTGAGCAAATTATATGCACTGAGCAAAAATTTCTAATAAAAGTTACCGTGCCAAAACAGTATTCTGATGCGATGTTTGTCAACACGTAAAAATGACCCCTAAATATCGTAAACATTACTTCGATTTTCCTATATTTTTTACTGTGCTTTAACGGTAATCATTCTTTGTTGACAAACATCGCATCAAACTATATTTTTAGCACGGTAATTTTGAATAGAAATTTTTCTCTGTGTATGAAAGTTGGAAAATGTGCCCCGGACATCGGTGCATCTAATTACCGCAGTCAAAAGTCCTTATCTAATTACAAACGACCGCTTTCGGATAGTTTCGATGTTTTGATCGAGACACCCGGTATGTGTGGCGATGATGTAAATTGATTTCAATGTAAAGGGTACGACATGCTACAAGGGTCTTTCAGAAATGTGGTCTACCGTAGCCGGCACAGCCGCGAGTTAATGAATCACGTGCTTGTGCAAATCAAGTTCACATAATGAACTTGAAACGAGCCAACTCCTACGGCGTTAGATCAGGATGCTCACGCATCGTTTAATTGCACGCTGGAGACCTACAAACAATATTCACGACTATCCCGATGAAGCGTAAATAGAAAACTGCCAATTTTTGCGTCACGTTTTTTATCCCTTGCGACGGTTATTACAAGGAACGTCGTGAAACGGATCGTTGTTATTACGTACATTAGCCGACAGCGGGTGTTGCAATCGGCTGCAGACGCTCCAAAATCTTCATCACCCGAACCGTGTATAATATTAATTTCCGAAATTTAGGTTAGGTGGAATTCGATATGCCACTTAAAAGTAAATTTGAAACACGCGTATAGTTTGATCGCTTCGTTTAATAGAATAACGATATCGCCTCATTTATGGTAATTATTTTCAAATGGTTTTACTATTACGAAATAATAATGGAAATTCGGTCAGAATCCGGAACATGATAAATTGTTAGAAACAGATTTGGGATGGACAAATTGAGACGCCCTAATGTTGCTTTGCAACGATTATCCGAGCGTAAATTTTGGTACGCCTTTCCGTGTGTCCACGCAATCAACTGATTCTTTGTGAATAAAGGTGATTACAAACAGAAGCATAGGATTAACTATGTTACTACACGGAAAAAAAAGGTTTGGTTTTGATACATAAATGAATTTATCTATTGGTTTTTATTTAAATCACATACATATTTTAAATATATTAAGTATTTGTATTTATCCAATGCGGCTTAATGATTA
>JABFQC010000686.1:0-24407 GCA_022817085.1 Psilanteris sp. ZL-2020
CGATATATTCATGTATATTACAATTCCGTCAAAGCGCAAAATTTCAACCAATAAATACGTACGTTTGTCGATAAGCACAGAATATCATAGGTGTGTTATTATTATGTACATAACAATAAGCGGTGAAAAACGGTGTCTAAACAAAAGGCATCGTTTCGGATGAAGCTCACCCAAGAAAATGACATATAAAAAATGCAGCGTTATTTTACGACGTACGTTTGCGACGTGCTGGAGACGAGAGTAAAAAAGTCGTCTCCTCGTTTCACGTGTATTTTTCATACCGCAAAAACGTTGCTCTCTCGTCGTACGCGCTTAGAAGTAAAGAATCACACCGATATATTTTTGCGAAACGCTGGTACCGAGTACAACAATTTGCAACGAGCCGAAAATTGTTTAGGATAGCGGCCGTTTATTGCACGCTCCGAAGGGATTTCAGCATTGTCGCTGGTGCACCGCGGATCGTACTTTTTTCCCAGCTTTCCGCTGTGCATTTTTTATGCCGCAATAATTCATAATTGTGTGAATTAGAAAACACGTCGAACGCATCCCCATTGCAATGCAAACACGCCGCGTGTATGCTAATCACAGAAACGTAAAAGACCAAACTGCTATATTTTGATAACGCCAAATTTGATTTAAAAGTCAGTAAAAATATCTCGTTTGAAATTCACTTATAGTTTGTAATCGTACGATTTGGTTAAACAGACGGATACGTTCAAATAATATATTTTACGTTTCATCAAGGAAATTGTTGCAGTTGGAGGAATGACATTTTTGAATATTTTAAAATACGTAATTAGAAGCCTTTTGTAGTCGAAGTTACAAATATATGCATTGTTTGTATAAAGTTAAATAATATAACAGTAGATAATACATAATGCTACGTAGATGTGCTTATGGTTGTCAAAAATCAAATAAACGAATTTTGTTCGTGTGACGGTTAAAGAAAATATGTACAGTATATAGAATGCACTGACAATGGAAATTGATACAACAAACAAATATTGAATAGGTATTGTGTTGATTTTTTTTTTTTTTTTTGGTAAAATATATGTGTATATATGAACTAATTTTTATAAACGTAAAATATGTGTATTATAACTGTACAAATACGGGTTTTACGCGTTCAAAAAATGTATTAATTTTGTAATGATACATTTTTAAATTCAACTTATTATTAATTATGCATGCTTCGTTTACTTTCTGCATTTTGTTAATCTTTTTATTAATTTAATGAATGATAAGTAGTTTAAAGTATCATGAAATAAAGCTCCGGGCGCATGAAATATTTCTTTTGAAATTTTAAATCGCTCCATAAAATTATTAATTTGAACGTAACAGCGTTCAATTATACATAGAACAGAGATTTTATGTTCTCCCCTTGTAAAATTAGGCCGCTCCTGCAAATTAATCGCGGCGTTATCTTAACAAAATAGTTCGCCGGAAGAGGTTTAAGTTTTTCGTTATCAAGCAAGTCGGGAGTTCGATCCACGCGTAATCCAAATTTCGTTCAAATTGTTTCACTGATTATCCGATAGGAAGACCTGCCATTACGCGGAACATGTTAGGACAATTTCTAATCGGAATCCGATCGTATTCATTCAGAAGCACTCAGTTGAATAGCTCATTGCGTTCAATAAATTATCCTCTCGAGCAATGCGATCTTTTCGGCGCGAATTCAAGCCCGGCCGATCGCACTTCGGTGCCGCGCGTGCAATAAATGACGCGCGATTTGTATATGTTTCGCAAAAAGCAGTTGAGGAAAAAGCGACGACGATAACAAAAAAGGAGTAACGGGAGGAGAAAAAAAGAAAGTAAAAAGTTTGCGCGGCAGCTCTGCGACTCGATTCCAGGGTTTGAAATGAAGTTTAGCTGGTGGCATGGTTCGCGGTCAACGGTACAGACATAGCAAGCTTCGAGCGAAAAGTCTCGCGAATTAGATTTACTCCGGTGGAAATAAAAGCGAGCAAACGAGGAGGAAGGGAGAAAGAAAAAACAGCAAGCGGTGGCTGAAAGCAAATGCGCGCAGCAATGTGCATAGCACATATTATAAGCTTTATCACTTCGACATTTGCTTGCTTTTTGTCCGCATCGCTACAGTTCCTTTATTGTTTTGTTAGTTTATTTAATTTATCCTCTTTTTTTTCACCGTTTGTAAATTCCCTACACGCGTGCAAACTGGGTCAAATAAGTGACGAATTGTTACTTGTATTTTATTTATTCGTTCAAATCGTAGCCGACTCAGGATATCCTTTTGCATCCATTCTATATTAAACTAGTGCAAATTTAGTTCGTAACAAAGTTGATTGTTAAATTATTTTGCGATTAAAAGTTACACTTGCGCTAGTCCGTCAAATCTCGCCCGACGCAAACTTTTGAGTATTTTACGAATAGGACGCGAGCGTGTATTAGTGTGTAAGTTCAATGCAACGGCAAATTTTGACACTGTTGGTCAAGAAACAAAATGGAATATTAATTGCCGGTCAAAAGCTTATTGTATCATACATCGCGGCGTTATTATGTTATGGTATTAATAACGCAGTTATTAAGGTATACAATTTACATTTCACTTATTTCATTAACTCGCATTAACGGTACTTTCAAGCTGACGATGTATTGTTCGGCTTAATACTAACTCGAGAATAATTAAAAATATATATTATCTGGGAATAAAGTCGCGACGGCGTGAAAACCGGCGTATTTCCGACGGAAAAACTCGTTGCTAAAAAATGCGCGTATCGAAATCCAATGAAAAATATCGCGTTTCAGACAATATATATATGTATATATACTTTCAAACAAAATCGTCGAATCTACACTTATATGTTTTTGCTATTTTCACATCCAAATTTACGCCGAACAGTGAACTTGGAATTAAATAAAATATTTTCTTTGCAAAGAAGTTTTAATATAAATGAAGTAATTTAATATGCAGCTACTACTTGTTATGCAGAATATTTTTGAACTCATTTATCGCAAGATGTTTGACCTAATTTTTGAAGTGTAAATTTCCTTTTTACTCATATTTTGATTTTACTCAATTTTTTAAGCATTTTTTCATATAACTTCTAAGCCGATATGGGTCAAATTGTTGAAAGTTACGAATCTATTACTGTATTTTATTCGATATATCTAAATTCCTGGGACATTTTGTAATTTGTCAACCGAAGATAAACTTCACACGATGCTATATTAAATATAATATGTCGCTAATAAATTAATTGAGTATAGTTTATTATAATTTTATAATTAAAACGTTGTGTTTTAAGTAATTCGTCATTTATAGTCCAAAATGTGCGTGACATACTGAATTTATCAAACTTATAACATTTTAAAGTAATTATTAAAAATATAATTATCATATATATATAATATTACTTAATTATCATATCATTTTATACGTTTACTCGAACGTTAAATACGTCCCTTAATGATCTTGAATACATTTCAAAAATCATTATTTATTACTAATGTAATTGAAACAATTATAAAAATGCGTTTAAAAATTGGCAAAATGTCAATCTTTCATTAGCCATGTTACCTATCAACTGCATTATCCCAACGCAACCCCATTGTTTTTAGCGCATGAAAAACGTCATTCGGGTAGTTAATTAAACATATCAGTCTCTTTGATTTTGTGATTTTCAACATTTAAAATCAATATAAAATATTTGATTAATAAGCGCGGTGAAACTTTTAATAAGTCCGAGTTAAGTTTATTATCAGTACGTGCAATTTGTTCGAATTAGCACGAAAAGATATAAATAAAATTTAGTCAATTTGTGACCCTTTCCATCAAACAAATTTGACTTTTAATGAACAACGTTACGTAGATAAAAGTTGTTTCAGCGTTGACATTTCGTAACGTCCTGCGAGAATGACATGTGGGCACAATTAATTAAAAAGCTGCAAACGCCGGATTCTTTTTAGCGTATACTGCTTTAAATTATAACTTTTGTCAATTCAACACCTCTTTCCACGCAACAATGCGAACTCTGCCTTATAACACGCGTATCGCGTAGCATTAATTGCATGCGCCGCATTGTGGTCACGATTATTCACTGTCGAAAATGTGTTTTTCCGTCGCAAATGTTAACAATAATTTGACTGTTTTCAAATTGTTGCAATTAAAAATCTTGAAGAGAGTGTCACTGTTACGCACAGAATTTAATGGATTGCGGCAAATCGTGCTTTGAAGAAGTTAGCGCAGTCGTGCACTTTTCATTATATACGAAACGCAAAGCTTTTTAGCAACAGTTTGTCCTTGTGTTTTTGTTATTAAATAAACGACTGTCAGACGTAATCCCAAATGTCCGATATTTTTAGTCCTTTAATGATGTAAAAGCCAAAGTGTTTTCACACGGTGTAAACGAAAAACTGTAACATTTTATTATTTACGTTTCGCTGTTATTATTATAACTGCGCGCCGTTGTTGAAAATTTAATTTGCGATTAGCGTTTGGCGCAATTTAAAAGTATGAATGTCGGCAAAAAAACAAACGTACAAATTAATTCAGTGTATTGAATAACTGGTCAAAGCTGGACTCAAGAGATCAAAATAATCCCAAAGTATACGCTCCGCGAGATTATTCAAATAAAGAAAAATATATAAAAGTTGACTTTGTTTTGGGTAGCACGCGAGATAATAACGCGGCCGCCATGCGAGCCGTGTGAATGCGCTCGCTCTCTCGCACTTGCGGACGTTAAATGCAAATAAGGATTTTGCGGGTATTTGAATGATCCCGAAGAAAATATTGGATGGAGTTTTAACCAGTCGCGGTCTTCAAACGCGGTCGATCCAATATTCGATGCCAGTGTCATCAGCCAAGTAACGCAGAACCGGTTACCGTTGTGACTGAAAAAGAAAAACGTTATTCATGCGAATCCCGTTTCCGGTTCGGACGTGATCAGCGTGCCAGGAACTTGCCGCGCACGACTTCGGAATGTATCTGGCAAGTGCGTTTCCTCTCGGGGCTGTGGCCTTCGCCCTCCAAAATATATACATATATATATATATATATATATTTTCGCACCGCCAAAAAGAAGAAACTAAACGCGCTGATTTCCTATCGCCATTCGTTGAAACATGTACAGATATTTCACGATTCACTTATAGATGTTCAATTTATACAGACTTCCGGTATCGTATTTCTGTAGTCGCAAATGCTTACTTTCCGTGTATGATCGCGGTCCAGTTTTGATATATTATTTAATAAATTCTTCGTTAACGTGTACGTACATATAAAGATGTATACATTTCGAGGAAGAAGAAGAAGAAGGTAGATATTGAACTTTGCAGTGACATATAACGCGTTTAGTCAGCCGCGCAAAAGTAGTAGTATCGTTGACTCCGATAACGTAATGTGTTTATTTTAAATTTATATATTATGTAAAACGTACTTAATAATCCTTCCTAAGTAAGAAAAGGAGACTCGAGATATAAAATTCTATTACCTATAAAAAATTAAACCCATGGCACTTTAAACCGTTATCTATAATGGGTCAAAATTATCTAATGATTGCGTTTGAACATAAAGAGCCTGTTTTAGTAGAGTACCAATTTTACGCTGGACAAATGTTTCGAAACAGAATGCAATTTCGTATATTATATAGGTTCGATTGAATTTTGTTCATTTGTGACAAAAAATTCTATTATGTATAAAGAAATTTCCACAAATGCATTATATGCGAATATGATTAAAAGATTTTTATATGAAAAGTTATTCCTTGAATTGTGTGCGTAACCCTTTTATTGAATGAGTTTCAAAATAATATTTTTTTCCTAAATCACGAAAAATACTCTCACAATATTAAATATATAGTCGTTTATTAATTTTTATAAAGAAATATTTTTATTACATGAAACTGCTGCAAATCCATTAAAATTGTTTTTTTTTAATAAACTGTTCCAAAAGTCAATTTGTACATTCAAAATACACTTAAGAAATCATCCTTCCATCAATTCCTTTTCACACACCAATGCTGCACACGAATTCACGTTTTTGTACCCAAAGGAATCAAAATTGAAGAACATTTAAGAAAGGGCTTAGCTCGTTTATCAAACTTGAAATGGCGTAGTGCGATGAAAGTGCAATGAACGTCTAGATTCGCTTCACCATTGCATTAAGTTTCGGCTCTGATAAGTTGCACGGAAAACGTGAGATCGGAGGTTAGTTTGGCGTGAAAGGCACCAGCACTTTTTTTTGAGTGCAGCCATTGACTACACCATGATTGCGAACTCTCCTGCGCTCTACCAGAAAAGCGCGTTTACTTGCTTTCCCTTCATTTCTACCTTTCTTTATGAATAATACTACTGAAAAGGAACAACAAAGTAATCATAATAATAACAATAAAACGTAAAATTATTACACCTATGAGGCAAAATGATCACGAATACTCAAAAACATTTCCAGAAAATCGTTCGATAAGCATATGCTTTATGTTTCGTCATCGTTACGTAATTTTTACTACATCAAAAGTTAACAATAAATCGTTATTATTTTTCAATTTCAAAACCTTAAATGCATTTATGTTAGAGGAAAAAAATGTGTATTATTCGTATCAAGTATCATATTATATTCTAATAAATGCGAAAAATGTTAAATTTCTGAAAAAATGCTCACGATGAATGTATATATTCAAATAATGTTGTCAAAATTATATTGTTATATACTTTACTGTATGTATGTATATATTGATAGTGGATAAGTTCGTAGTCAGTATTAAATTCACGCCGTAGTATCGAAATATTGATAAAATAAAGAATTCTCAAGGGATAAGGAGCATAAAATAGATTATATGAAATAACTGATTCTGAATATGTATTTAAAAAGTATGAATAACGTAATACGAGTTCACCTTACCATTAATTTATATTCAAAGTGAGAGAATATGTATAAAACTGAATATACACTAGTACTCTTAGTGTCTTTTATCTTCGAGGTTTACATTGTTGAGCATATAACAATCTAAGAGAAAAATTGTCCAAGATTTCGTCTCAACGTAGTGGAATATTAAAGAAATTCCTTTTCCAATTTGTCTTGTAAATCAAGAAAAGGAGATGAAATTCAAGACGGCATTCTTCCGATGTCTTTTGTATTGATTAAATAATAAAACCTACAAACTTTATCGCATTATTGTAAATTTCTATTACTTACAGTGTTTCCATCCCATAATAAATATAACAACTTTTATAATAATACGCACGATTATTAATCCGTTAACCTCGTCATTATTGACACGCAATTTATTCAACGAATATACCTTGCAAAGAATCAAGCACTCGTTCATATTCAATAAAACGTGTCTCTAAATTAGAAAGTATTATTTTATCTCTCAGATTCTTATAAAATATACAATGCAAAATACCGTTCTACTTTTAAAAATTGCACGATATCTCTCAGGAGTTTGCAAACTTTTTATCAGTATTTGTAATTTGCCTAATTTTCCTTTGATGGCATAAAAACAAAATCCTTATATTTAACTTATAACAGTCCTAGAGTAAACCATTACTGCGACTATAAATAATTGACAGATTATATGCGAGCTTTAACGAACTGATACCGGCAAATTAGAATTTTATACGGAAACAGATATGAAAAGCAAAGTGAATGTAAAAGCAACTAGTAAAATAATGCATTTCCTTGCCTTTTTTGTTTCGTATTTATCTTTATAGCTTCTTATACGCCACCGGTTCTTTGCATGTGTGAGATTATTTGCTATTTACTTTTTGTGTATGAACCTTTTGCGAGACGTCCGAATGGCGATTCGTCGATATATTGGGGCTTTGAAAGCTCTCCGGGGATTCAACTCGGAAAGCAAACCGCAAGCAGTCTGAAAGAGACGAATACTTTTCTCAAATAATACCTCCTGCAAGTGATACCGGGCGTATTGGTGAATCCCTCTGCATTAAAATGTCCCATTCAAACGAAATCACTTGGAAGAGATTTTAATGAGGAATCTCAGCAAAAGAGAGGAATCGAATATAAAAGTAAGACGTCTCTTTCAATGAGTTACTCAACAATTTGTCATATTAAGATCGTGACAATCTCGCAGAACCAAACCTATTTCAAAATTATTATCTGTTCGTTTTCATAATGTTCGTAATCCGTCAAATATTTGGTCGACGTGAAATGCCAATAAAAAAATTTAATGATGAATAAATCGGGTATCATACAATTCAAAATGCGATTAATTTTATATTTGAAGAAGCAAATCAACGGTTTACATTTGATACATCTGCAATTTTCATTTTCAAATATTTGAATAAAATAATTAACTAAATATCTCCGCAAAATCAGTAATTAATGAAACGTCTTTGTGGATTGACAGATTTTGAATTTACCAATTAATACAAGCTTTTCCTCCTTTGTGTTAAATCAAACAACAAATTTCAATAAATAATCGCCGACACGAATATTCTATAGAAATTATCGAACAATATTCTTCTGAATATTTATAAATAAATTTCTATATTTTTGAAAATTAAACGAAACACGATATTCAATATTCGGACTACAAACGTTGTAAATAAATTAAAAATGTAATCAGTCACTTTGACTAAAAATTATTTATTTTGATGTAACATATAAAATGTAACGTTCAAATATTGGACTTATTTATTTTACCACGCATACATTAATTTTAATAAAATTAATATCTAAAACTTTTAAATAAAGCAAATTTATACAAGTTTTTAAGTAAGATATTAATAATTTAAACTTTTCTTTATAATTCTTTGACGCTCGAAAAGTAAAGATTAAAAGTAAAAGAAAAATTATTATTAGGGATGTATAAAGGGTACAAAAGCGAATTAAAATCTAGGTCAGCGAAAAGTTAATTAAAATACTTTTATTATTAGTTTTTGATCACCAGAAAAATCTATCAAATATTTACCGTTGGGTTTACGCGATAGAATTATCAAGGAATACACTTATAATCGAAGAATGAATCATTGTATCGGCTGAATTAGTCGAAATGCGAATGTTTCTTTTTGTATTGAATCACACAACCATATGTTAAATAATATTTTATTTTATAAATTACTCTCCTTTAAAGAGCAAAAGTAAAAAATGAAGGACAGACCTGTGAATAATTAAACGGTTGCTTTGCATTTCAGTAAAATCAAATTATGTTAGACAAAATTTTATAGAGCGTAATAATACTTTGAAATATTTAAAAAAACTCATTCGCAATAATACGAATGAGATGAAATTAGTGTCAGGAAAAATGTTATTTGCAATAATGAGATAAAAATCTATATGGCTCTATATGAATTTTGCTTTAAATTTTGTTACCAGCTCAGACAAGCAAATCAGATCCTGGAAAGAAGCTTACTACGCGTCCTCCGTTAACACTTTTATTAACGAAATTTTTGCAATATACAAGTGTCTCGCGATTTTCCACGTGATAATCAAACTACTTCAAGAAACATTAATGAAAACTTCATCGTCTTGCTTCGATTACGATGATCATTTGTAATAATAATTGCTTCCAACAAGACGAGAATCTGTCGAAGTTATTCTCATTTTAATTACAGCTTTTGATTATTTTCCTATCTTTCCTTTTTTTTAAACATGAAAAGTCCAACACTTGAAGATGACATTTAGATCGGATTATCTGAAAATCTTGATTAAATCTTCGATATCGAATCCAAAATACCAAAGTTTCCTTTTATCAAATCTAATTTAGTTAAGTCACATCTTAAATTTGTAATCACAGGTATCAAAACAAATCTTTAAATACCGCGTTTGAATAAATAAAAGTTACTTAATTAAAATTCGTAAACATTTTCCAGTTGTATTCAAATAAATCCAATTTGATATAAAAGAAACGGGAAAGCTGCAACTTATATCTAGTCAAATATAAGTTTTATCTCTATTCTTACTACTCTGATTAAACTCTTTTTATTGTAAGCTCATTTTGAAGCGCATACATTTCTGGTATTTCTTTCATTCAAAATTTAACACCATGAATGAAATGAATTTTAAAAATCTCGTCGAGAAGGATTTCAAAAATATTATTTCCTTTGTGAATTATGCAATTTTTCGAGCGTGGAAAATAGAAAGAAGTTTTAAAAGATTCAATAACTTATTGAAGGTATAAAAGAAGAGTGCTAATTAAATATAAACAGTTTTACATCAGATTTTACATTCGGAACTCGGAAGGTTGTATGTACTAAAATTCAACCTGAAATGTACAAGACATCAAGCCGTAACTACTCTTCAAATAATGAAATAACATATTAGCAATTTTTAAATTTTTCACTCATAAAATATAACATATTAATTACAAAATAATTTATTTCTTGATAGATAATCATAAATATATTATTGTATATATTTAAACAATATATTTTCTATAATTGAAATATATTAAAATACAACTTTATGCAGAGAATAATAATATTGTTTTTTTCCACTCGTATTTTAATTAATGCATTCAATTAAGTTCTCGCGTTAATATAAGATAAACTCAACCGTAACTTTGTTAACCGTTGTAAGAAACGAAGTTTACAAAGATCATAAAAAGTATTTAATCATAAGGAAAGAATGCAATTCTTTTTTTCCAAAAATATTCGGGGAAATATCAAATAGAGAAAAATGCTGGAGCTTTTACTACGGTATGAAAGTCGTTTTTTTTCTTTGTAATTCTGATCTGCTCTCACACAAACGTAATTCACCAAATATAGCAACTAGTTTTCTGTCTACTGCAATTCAAATATTACATTTCATTTTTTTTTAATTAATAAGAATAATAAATGGAGTTTCTATATTTTCTTTTCGTATAATTTTTAAGATTATCGTAATATTCCGCAATCTTTCTGCTTCCTTTCGCGGAAATATTTAAAATGCGGTTTACAACACATATTACATTATCTTATTAAGTCCAGAATTTTTTTAATTTAATAAAAATTTAATAATTAGTAATAAATAAATGCATGTAATAAACTTATGAGATCACCAGAGACGATTTCTTATATTGAAATTTAAAATAAATTTAATTTAATTCAGAAATGTTAAATTTCCAATCTTTCGCGTTAAATATATATATATATATATATTAAATTTATTTTTATAATTCTGTTTCTATTCTATTAATATAATATAACGTCTTTTAATTTAATTTGATTCAAATTAATTTTTTATTTCTATTATTTTTATAATTATTTTTTATTGATGTGTATGCAAATGTACTCGAATTCTATTAATACACATTATACTTTATTATATTTATTATATATGTCTTTACAAATCTCACGTACGATCGCGAACATTGCAGACAATTAATAATTCCATAATTATATTCAACAGCGTCTTTAGATCGATGCAAACAGAATTAGGTTGATTTAGATTTACGTCAATAATACATTTTCGTTGCTATATTTCAATAATATACCGAAGTAACGATATCATAGCGATGCGCAGGATATTAATGCCGGGTAACGTAGGTCTTTCTTGGGGCGGCTTCAATGTCGGTTTTCATCTCAGTCGTCAAGTGTACCTTAGATTACTCGGCAGTCGCCGAGCTGACGATGACAACGTAAAATGAATAAAGACAGAGAATAGTAATCGCTTGTACCGAAGAGAGATATCAATGTTTGGTGCGAGATAGACGGACACAGTCGGCCGAGGCGGACTGCTTACTGGTAGGGTAAGTGTCGTGTGTAGTAGAGCATAACTTGACTACGAGAGGGGATGAGGTCGAGGGGGTTGACAACGGTGCCAAGCCCAGGCAAACAAGACTCTCGTCACGAGAGCAGATGGAGAAAGACAGCGAGCAAAGTATTGAGGTAGAGCGAGGCAACATCAGCCGAGTAGATAATTGAGTAATTCACTCCCTACTGACTTTCGCTCTTAGTGTGCTACCTTATTCTACACTTTTGTGCAACCCTGCCCAACAAGGAAATCAATTTTTCAACTTAACATTAATATCTTCATGATTACTTTTAGTTCCGCCCATTTCTGATTTCATCAATTCCACTTTTTACATCGCATCAATCAACTTTGTATTTTTAACTTCAATATCGAAACGACTTGTTACAACTTTTAATTTTCTTTTAATTCAGAATGTTTGGTGGCGGTATAGACGATACAGCGGAATTACATTATTTTTTCAATTACACTTAAACACTGCAAAGATAATTACAGGTTATCGTGTAGATTATAGACCGAACCACTATTTTGTTTAATTAAATGGTTATAATCGTTTAATCAGTCGAATTACATAAACGTTAATTATGTAGTAATTAAACACAATTTTTATATTTTAATCGAATAACGCGCGTGTCATTTTGTTGAATTACGAAGTGTTTTATAAGATTAATAATATTACAATGTACTTTAAAACCCACTGACTATCAAATCTTAATGAATGAAAGTGGTTTTATTATACTTTAAATATGTTTCTTAAAAATTAAATTTAATATAATAATTTAATCATAAATTATGTTTAACTTTTATATACGAATCAGACGAACTTAAGACCGTTCGCAATTACTGTTTTAAATGTATGAGCTTACTGAAATAGTAAGACATTTATTATTGTTTATGATTATTAATATATATATATATATATATATAAATAAATTTTTTACAATAAAACTCATTATTTTATTTTGTCTGTATTAAATAATTGGTCGTTAAGATTTCTTATAAAATTGAAACTATATACAGACGTTAATAATTTGAAATACAACTTTATGATTAGTATTATTATTACGTTTGTTCAATAACGCTCTAGAAATAGCACATAGCTAGTGCATTATTTTTGTTATTCTAGTTGGCTTAGAATGCTTATACATGTAAATCAGTTGTTGTGGTTAAAGACATATACGTACAATTCAAATAACCCCGCACGTGGACCACACGTGTCCTTTTTTCTTCCAAGTCAAGCATTCAATTTTCGTGCAACATTTTTAACAATTTTGTTTGCATGCTTACAATATCTATTAAACGTTACGAGTGGTATCACATTTGATGTTTCTAATTCAACAATATCAACTTACTGTCGCACAATAAAAGCCAACGTGCAATTACCTCGCCATACGTACAGATACCACCGAGACATAACTTCACTGTTATGCCCACTGCAAATGCTACTGGCCAAGCACAGAAATTCAACATTTCATTTGATGTTGACATTGCTATTATAGCAATTGTTTTTAAAGACAATGTTCATGCAAAGAAATGGTTATTGCGATTTTATAATTAATATTGTTGCCGAAAAACGAGATTTAAACCAATGGGTTTGTTAGAGTGTAATGAAATATTAAAATCTGTGCATACATACGTAAATAAGTTATTTTTAAATTAATAACTAATCAGCAATATTTCGAGCTAAATTGTTTTAATCAAATACGAACCGTTTCATTATATTTTCTTTTGCTTAATTACAACTATAAAACTGATTATAATTTCGAACAGTTCTAAAAATGTAGCCCTTTTATTAATTGTCACGATAATTAACGCTATATATATACATTAAATATATCATTTATGCTCATGGGATATATATATCTAGGAAATTTAATTCGAAACGACGTATATTTAAATTACATAACAGCTGCTTTATATATTTATATATTTACTTTACATTACTCGCGTTAAAAGAGTATTTTATACTACACAATATTCTTTTCACATCTATTATATATTACAATATTGTTATATATGCTGCATAAATGCGCGTGATGGCGTTTATTATAAAACAGTATAAACATAAATATTGCGCATTCTTTTATACATCTGTTATAAAAATTGTGTACACATTTTTCCACTTTAAAATATGACTGAAAAAATTTGAGTGAAATTTCATTGATATTATATTGACATCATAAATATTTGAAATTATTTTTAATAATCTTAACAATGTATATAAAGCGGTGAGACAAGGCAACCGATTTTACTTATATTTTGATAAAGACATGAAATAAATTACTACACAACTTAAGCATCAATTAAGAAGCTCTTAAATGCAATACATTAATTAAAGATGCCTTGTGCACTCTCACATCGCTTCATCAAAAACGCAGTAAATTAATAATGAATTAAACTCTTAATTCGAAGGATCTAATTTTCATTTTGTGAGTGCCGCGAAGGGAAATAAAAATAAGACGAGCAAAAGAAAAGGTAGGCAAGAAAAAAAAAAAAAAAAAGATCAGCGAAAACTCTGTATTTATTGCAAGAGCGTACTTAAGCACGACGGTCAACAGTTTCTTCAGTATTATCTTTCCACGCCTTTTTTCGTTTTTCCGGAGAAATAAAGATCGTTAAATCCTCGGCGAAGATAACACCGTATAAGATAAGACGCGAAATTACGAGTTGCGTTATGCACGTACACGAATTGTTGGCGGTAAGCAATCCAAAACGCTAAGCAGATGAGAAAAGATTCGGATCTTTGCGGCTTTTGGCTATCTTCGGACTAATACGTTTGCCACTCTTTCTAGCAATTTCGCATTTTTTCTCATTACGATTACTATACATAACTTCTAGTTCCCCCATGCACATTCTTCTTGTTCTTTTTTCCCCCCTTCTTCTTCTTCTTCTAATTTTACTCCCGACATTATTGCACTCTTTTTAACGAATAACCCAGACAAATTGACACAATAAATATCACTTTTAATAGCCTAAATATAATTCGAAGCTCGCGATAAAGTGAACAACGGCTTAGCTTCCACGTAAAAAAAGTAACTAATGGAAAATTGTTCGGCGGCTTTGCGCTCGCGAGTTCGTTCAATTTAACAGCTTTTGAACATAAATATCTTTAGCGTCAAGAGAAAAAAACCTTTAATTATGATACGTCCGCTTATCAAAGAAAAATATTTAATTATACGCGAGTCCAGAAGTTCTGTACGCGTGATCAAAGTTGCTTTTGTCGCCGGCAAAATGTTTGTTCCAATGTGTGACGAGCGCTTGAAATCAAAAGTATAAGAACGTGTATAACGTATCGATTCGTATCCGGGGATGAAATATGAAAAACGCAGCTATATCATGTTTCAGATCCCCACTATTTATGCATTTATGCTATACGTATATGCGATCTGACGAAAAGTACGCGACTCGAAAGAAATGCTTACGCGTTGACCCGTGCTCGTACGATAACTATTCTCTGTCAGCTATCGCAAATTATGAAAATAAATCAACGCGCTCTTGTGCTCGCGCTGCGGTCGTTTCTTTTAACTGTACGTGTTGTGCATTATACACGTAAAGTTTCAACAATATATTTTTTACTTTAACTTATAAACTACCGGGATTATGCTAGCTTCATTACGTGCAACTTAGGGGAACAAATTTATAGCAATTTGTATTAATATTAATCTGATGAACAAATATAATTAATTCAAATATTTAACAAACTTAATTTTCAAGATTGGAATATATATATTTTGTTTTGTTATTTCAGTTTCACTGGCAATTGGTTAATAATTATTTAAATATAAATTTGTTACGACTATTTAAACATATTTAATAATCCATTGAAATATTTATTGATATCAATGATGTTTATGTTTCTAAAATGATGAAACTTTTTATAATATTTTTACTTCAAACTGAAGAAATGTTTATTTGAACAGAAACGTTGCCGTGGAAACGATGCTCAGATAAATTTCTTATTAGCAATAAAGCATTTATCGATGTCTACTACGGTAACGTAAACAGCATAAAGTTATATCTATTTACAAATATAGTATTCATTAATATTTGAGATTGAACATATATTAAATAATATTAGATATAAGATTGCTTTTCATTTGACGTTCTATTATTTATAATTATGATTATTATGATTGTAAGTTTTCTGTTAACGCGTTATCATACGTAAAATAGAAGTAATTAATAGACAGTAATTTTTCGTGTAAATGTGTATAAATCCGGTAATTTGCAATTTGAAATTAAACTTATTTGTTTGTTTTTATAATTCATAAGACTGATGAAATAAAATAATCTTTATAGAAAAGACGTTTTTTACCTTATCCGGCCGTCAAAGGATTATTATACTTATACTTTTCTTTTAATGCACAAATCGATTTATACTCTTATATAAAAATCAAATTTTATGCAGACAAATTATATCAATATTTTCTAAATTATTACGAATATGACTGCATTAATTTATATTATATTTCATATAATTATTTATTTTCATATTCAAAACTCTTATAATGATATTATAAAATTAAAACAAACTTCATATACTTTTCAATTTTATAAACGTGATGAAGCTGAAATATCAATTCTTTCCTTTTAAATGTTATTTGAAGTGTATTATGATAAAATATTAAAACTTGTATTTTCAATTACAAAACGTCTTTATATTTTTAACTTACATAAAAAACATATTTAAACTTTATTCTTAACATATATATTTTTTTAATTAGTACAATAACTTGCGAGAACACAAACGGTCATTGATTTTACATTTTAAAACGGTTTTTCAATTTTTGCGTATAATTAATAAATCAATAATATATATTTATGTATACTAAACCGTAAATAAGATTTTTTTTAATTCATCTAATTAATTATTTAAAGTAAATAAATTATAAATATATTAAATAATACACTTTACAATATCTTAACAAAAAAATTTTCTTTTAAATTTTTGTTCTGGGATAATATATATGCAAACTTCAAACTACTTCACATTAGTTTAGTTTAATAAATTAATTTACGGAATATTTCAGTAACTTTATATTAACATTCTAAGTATAAGGTTGCAATATTTATCTAATGCATTTTTTGCATAAATAAATTACTTCTTAATAATACGTATACTAAAAAATAACGCTGAAAATTTTACCAGACAAGATAATGAACGTATGGCACAAAGGTACGAAAATATGAATAAATGTTTGAAAAAAATATTATTTGTGTCGGCCGTATGGTAATTTAGGAGGTTTTAACTATAATTCATCACATATTTTATACATTTTTTTGCATATCCAATTGTTATTATCTCGTCTAGAAAACTTTGCAGGATTATTTCTTTCAATGTATTATATATTCTTAGCAATTCTCAAGTTATCTACTTTATACCTAAAAAGAATAACTATTTTCATTTATTTATTTCTTTTAACTTTGTAAAATACAAAGATGTTCTGCGTTATTATAAAAAATATATTTTTTTTTATTAAATAGAGGGTTGATGTCATAAAATTATATTTAAAAATATTAGAAGATGTATGTATAATATAATTTTGTAAAAAAGTTTAATTAAAACCTATTTGCTTTTATATCGATAGACACTACTCAGCGTATATTTCGTGGTAAACTACTCTGAAATTATGTAACGAATAGCAAGATTATGCTTGAATATAATTAAAACGAGAATAAGCTCATGGAGAAACTAAGATTACATAAACAATATAATATTTATAATTGAACGTGCGTTATAATTAACATACGCGCAGCTTCAGGAGCGTAATCGAGATTTGTGGAATGGCATCACGTAATGCACGAAAAGAAAAATTAAACTACTCTTTGTGATAGGTAAGGTGAAATAAAAAACTAAAGTACTTCTAACACTGAATACCCTATTGCTGTGGACTCGTAATCAAACAAATTACGTAAAGAAATGTTACTGCGAAATTTTTATTAGAAAATTTATGTAAAAACAAAAATTATAATTCATATGTGTTCATGCAAAATTTTCAAATATTATATCAAGTTGTAAATTATATAATTAAACATGCCCTCTTAATGGGACATTTCCCTCTTTGAAGTTAACGCCAGACACGTAACCTTTGTTACTACTTGCAATTCCCTTACTTATAATAGTGTAATACTTTGTGCCCATTGTGACCTCCATGTTTGAAAAGTCAAATTAATTACTCTATGTGTTTTTTGTTTAACATAAGTTATACTAATATCATAATATACTGCTAAATAGCGAAATATCGTATTTAATTTAATTATGTATATTTATTTTCAAATCATTACTTAATTAAATTTAACATTATATTATGGTCTAAGTAAAAACAGAATGTTAGTGTTATATACATTTTATATGATATACAGATAAATACAAAAATATTAATTATATAATTTTAATACAAGACAGAATTTCATTTTATATTTGCATTGTATTACTGGTTATTTTATATCAGTATGATATGTAACTACATAAGAATATAATTTTAAAATTAGCAAATTGTTTGTATAAATTTTGATATTTAATTTTTTAAATATAATTTATTTACTAAAAAAATGTATACATTTTGAATAAAAAAAATGAGATTTCAGTTACGGGATTGGTTAATGTCCGAACAATGTAAACCGCTTAGTGGTTAAACACGTTAATGGTAAACATGATCAGATATCAGTATTACCACTTCGAACAAAATGTAAAATAAAAAATACCGTAGTTGCTATTTAATGAACATTAGATATATAGTGAAATATTCCGTATATTTTCAGCAATGTATATGCATAATTTTATGATTTGAAAAGAAGGTTAAGAAATCAGTTTTCTTATTCAGTCTTCTAGACCTCATGATCAAATATTACATTGATTACGATAAATATTATTTTAAAATAAAAAACATTTAATATAAAAAATAACGTATTTCCCTAATACTAGACTCATATAATATATAACGTTATTTTGTATAATCCCTTTTTAACAGTTCAATTTTTGTATGCAAATTAGTTCTTATATAATAATTCTTCAGTTTTTTCCAAACAAATTTAAATTACGCATATAATCAGCCGTTTGCATCATTTTAATCCAATTATTATAAATTAGAGTAATTTATTTGTGCAAAATACACATTTTAATAGGTAAAATAAACGCGACGGCGCAATTTTAAATAATCCCTGAAATCTTAAACATTGCATTTTAAATAAAAAAGACTAAAATATTTAATGATGATTCTTTGTTTGGTTCCATATGTGGGGTCGTTGATAGCAACCCTTAATTTAAATTTCGTCACTCTATTTGCTTAACTAATACATCTGAAATGCAGTGTAGTCACGTGCACTATAAACGGCTCTGATTTAAAGTAGGTGGAGGCAACATTTCCAACTAACCCTTATGATCGGCTTTGTTTGCTCCGTCACATAGTGTCATTCGACACGTTCATTTAGGTTATGTTTACAATGTTAGGTTAGTTGAAAATAGTTTGCTTAAATTCACAAATTCAAAATGGTTACCTATTGTCGTGGAACGCACTTGTCAAATATTTAAACGTTATGCGCGTAAACTAATTAATCAAACTTTAATCAAAATCCACGGGCAGGCGTCGTCAACAAGTACTATTGAAAAATTAATAACTAAGGTGAATGCCACGAAAGGTCATACAAAAATATTTCGAAATATTATTAAATTTTTTCTGTTCTTCACCTCGATTAAGGTATCTCAGATATTGTGCGATTAACAGAAAGTAATGCTTCCAGAGCCCATTAGCACGATCGAGTTTGTCATCCTGAATTTGTCTTAACTGGAATAATAAAGATAAAAGTAAGAGCGATATGAAAAATTGGCGTAATAGTTGTTGCATTTGCACGAGTGATCTATCTATTATGACAAACCCATTAAACGACGTTGCAATCAATATCGACGAAAATGCCCAAATTCCAATTATGAAATGAAATAACGAAAGGTCCTTAATAGGAACAAGGCTTAATATCTCGTGTCGTTTGTAAAACTTATACTATGGTATACAAAAATTTGAGCTTGATGCGCGCACTGGCACACATTTTACATTAAATTGAAGTCTCTGAAGCATTCCGTGCAATATCATCCAACTGAAATAAACTAAAACATATAGTCATGCTCACGCGCTCGGCCCCCATTGCACTGCATATTTCCGGCTTTAAGGGCACTGTTCCGTAAAATGTGGAATAGACATTTGCCATCAGAGCAAAAGTACAACATCCAATTTCTATATAGGAAGAGTCTGAAGTATCGTAATAACAACCGACTATCCGACAAAGCTCTTCAATAAGAGACTCCTCTTGCGAAAGTACAGAAACATGAAGCGGGATAGGAATCGGTCGGCAGCAAGCGAGGGTGTTCTGGGAAAACGGAATCCTTTTTGATGGCGTACTTCCTTCCTGCTCGCTCTTTCTATTTTGCCGGCGCTAAGTCTTGCTGGAATCGCTACTTTACCTTCTCGCACGCATTGAAAAAGAAGCCTCGAAACGAAACAAAACATCCCTTACGCGGAAAGTCAAATCTCAACGCGGATACCTTGATCCGCGCTATAGAAAAAGAACTACAAAGCATTTACTACAGTCGAAACACAGCTGGCCCGATTTCGGATCCATATAGACGCTTTCCAATCTAATCTCAACTAATTTCTTTTTCATTTAAATAATGTTTTGCATTCAAATGTTTTTATTTACATTTATTTGAAATGCATACTTTTCGAAAATACAACGCTCGTGTCGTTTCACGGAATATATTTGTAATTTAAATTTTCAATTGCCGGAATTCTTTGCTTCGGCGATATTATGTTTAGATTCTAAGAAAGGCTCTACCGCGTGCAATTTGCAATAAAATAAGCTTGAACTTGATGGAAATATTCCGCGAGTAAAATCACGAAAATAATAAAAAGCTTCTTAATTTGTTGAGCGTTTGGGCGTTGCGCTATAGAGGCACTCCGGTTGCAACCAGTTTTGGCAATGCTGTTACTGGCGCGTAATTTGAAGTCAATGTCGTCGTAATTTTGAAACGTCGGATCGGTGATTATATGACGGTCTTGTCCTAATTATCAGCGGTTCAATTATAGAGCTTTTGTGGGTAAGTCCAAAAGGTAATTGAGGAATAATTGCCCGTTGGTGTCATTTCCATGAATCGGCGAAACGTTTGTCGATTTTTCATTCCACTCATTAATTCAGTCAAGCGTAATCTTACCAAGATATTATGTTCGTTTTAAAGATTTGTCGCTCTCTGGTGAAGATATTTTCTAGTGTGAGAAAATTTTCGTCTGATAACATTTGTTTTTGAGTGATAAATAGTCCGAAGCAATGGAAATGGTTTTCCAGCCAGATTTATCGGACGACTCCATGTGAATAGTTTTTAACCAGCACTTGAGGGGCTGACTATACTATTTGTTTGTTTCTTTGAGGTGAAAACGAAAAAATCCCAAATTTACTAACTACCATAATTTCCGTACAACTTCCGTTCAATATTCCGTCTTAACTGCGTAAATTTTAACATCTGCAACTCTGCCTGTACTATTTTTGCCGCGAAACTTTTTACCATTATTATTATCGATTCTAATTAAAACCATAATTCATTTAATAAAAGTGAATTTAAGGAGCAAAAAGTTTGCCCTCTTGACTTGGCTGCAATAAATTATTAGCACGCTTACTTATACTGAAACTAAATCTTAATACTGTCGATTAATGTTTACCGAGAAAAAAAAATTATTTTTCAATTATTAAACACTGTATCTGTTTGCTTGAAGCAATTAATGCGAATACACCAAAATGCTTTTAAATTTCACAACATAGTTTTAATTCGATCTCAAGACAATTCCTGCTGCGAAAATTATTTCTGATTATTGTAGTTGCTTTAAACGTCAATCTAATTTATTATTGCTTGTTGCGAGTATTACTTTTATTTTTTGCTCAGTTCTATGAATTACACAAAATGTGTGAAACTAACAATATTCGAATTAAAATTCTATTGAAGCTTTATATGATTTCATTTCGCCAAATACATCAAAAGTTGCAATCAGTATTCATTGCATATTTCACCTGAAAAACCAAAGACAACTTTTCCACAGTAACGATTTAATTTGAAATCATATTTTATACTTCGAAATTACAAAGAAAAATGATAATGCACTATATCCGTCATGAGATATTTCATTGCGTAGTTTCATACGTAAATATGGCATACTAATTTATCAGTATTGCAACGATCGGATTTTCGGCTGTTTATAATTATACTGATTATAAAATAATGAATTAAATATTATTGAGCAAAGGAGCGGTTCTGACGCCATTTGCTACTTATGGATTATAAAAATAATAATAATAAAAATAAAATAAATAAATAGAGTAAAAAAACGCTATTCGGGCAGCGATTTCACGTTCAAACTTGAACGATTGATAACAATTAATAAACGCTTTTTCTTCTGACGATTTTTATGCCAGGATTCAATCCAAAACCTTGACAAAAAAAATAATTTGACTGAATAATAATTTAACTGAATCCTCCCATAATGTTTTTATAATTATTTATAATAATTGTAATTTAAATAAGTTAATATTAAACTATCGCCTATAGCGTTGACAGCGCTTGCGACATCATGACGTTAACCGGCACCGGCTACCACCGAAGTCAGCTAGCTACCGACTACCAAACATGGCCGCTCGCAGGTCTGTCAACAAAAGTTCGGTATTTTTTCCTGTTCCTATTGATGTCCTAGTGATGTCGAGTTCTAGTGATGACGGCCAAAGGGACAAACCGACATCAGTGTGCGTTACAGTGTAATACTAAGTGACGAAAATATATTTCGATGTTGACCGTAAATCTACGATTTGGCAGCGATTATATTTGCAATTGAATCGGATTTATTTATCTATTAACAACAAGTATACTTGCGCATATGCAATTCTTGATATATATGTATGTATAGCAATCTTCGTACTCATTGAATTTTTTTACAGAACTTATAGGCTCAACGGGTGGTTTAAATTTATGATTGATATTTGGTTTGGTTTGTTCATTGAATACAATTTCTATATGACAATCTGGCGTGATATAATATCAATGTTTTTTAGTTAATATGTAAACATTCTTTTATTTACAAATCAGAATAAATTAAATATTTAAACTGTCCAAATTTACATGTGAATGTCTCTACTACAATGAAATATATGCATAATAAGTATGTAAAAAAATTAAAATCAAACATGTAATTTCTTTTCTCAATTATAATTATTCTGATTTTATAAATCGGTATAACGACTGAACACTAACCACCACTATATTATGTTGTAAGACTCAATAATTGTATTGCAATAATGACACAAAATATAATTTGCATTATACAATATTCACTATATCAAAAATTATTATAATCGCAATAAGTAGGTTTATGAAATTGGCATTAAATTATAAATATTTTTATGTTCTAAAATTGTATGTAGCGCGTCAACAAAATAAACAAAATGGAACATGTTTCATCAGGAAGGAACTTTCTTTCATATTTAACAAAAGATAGTTTAAGTGTTTGCCATTTTATTCAGCTACACCAGGCAAAAGTATACGGTGGTTTGTGAAACCCGCGTATGATTAACAACTGAATAGTTAAGATGGGTGTAATTGTGTTTGCATTAAGTCAAAAGAACGCAATATTTATTAAGGGTAAATTCACCAAAAGACATTTTTGCGGATAATAGGCACATAAAAAGGAAACTTACTGAATGATTGATAAGCATTTCACGTCTTTTATTTGATGAAAATGTTCTTTTAATGTTGATTACACTTAAAAAAAGATTTTAACTGATATAAGAAGCTTTTACAATAATTTTTATAAATATTCATTGTCAATAACAACAATAATAATGAAGGTATACAACATAATTAATACTCTTAATGATATTATTTTTGAAATCAGTATTGAATTTATGAATTATTTTAGTCAAATAGAATGTAAGATTAATACATTTAAAATTGAAATGTTATTTATATGAAACGCTTTCTAGCATATATTTTTCGTTTATATGACATACTTTAACTTATAAAATATGCATAAAATGTATATAAAATAACGTTGATTAAATTACGGAAAAATGATTGAATTTTAGAATAGTTTTTGTTACAAATATTAATTTGCTGTGTTATCAAAAGTATATATTTATAAAACACTTTATGCGCATTAAAATAATACCTTAATTGATTATATCATAACAAAATTGATTGTATTAATATATCTAAAATTCTTGAATTTAAGCAACCTTAGATTAAAATCTCTTACAAATCACTGATATTAAATCTAACTATACTTTTTCAAATTTCTTATTTTAATTATTTAACACATTATTAATATCTTTTATTTTAATAATTTAAATTATTACACGTCGTATAAAGTGATATAAGACAACTATGTCCTTGTCAGAATTGTAAGTGATAGACATCGCTTTAAATACTGACTAATCACGAAGTTTCCTAACCCCGGTATTTCTATAGCACATGTCAAATATAAACAGCATGATATGTTAGATACCAACGAATATATTTATCTATCAAAACATATAATCGAGGAAATTATTTAACAAATATAATCAATTATCTATCCTACATTTATTATATTATTATTGTTCTTTAAATTCTTATTATTATTATTATTATTATTAAAGCATCTAATGTAATTATTTAAAATTACGTCTTATGTTTATATTAAACTGTTGTTTATCATTTAAATATTATTGTTAATATGAAAAATACCAA
>JABFQC010000687.1:0-24391 GCA_022817085.1 Psilanteris sp. ZL-2020
CAAAATGACCATGTTCACTATAGGGTGTTGATTAAAAACAGAAACTTTGTAAAATTAAAAAAATCAAATTGAATGAAAACAATCGAATTCTAAGAAAAAAAGCCGCTGTGTTTATAAACACGGTATGTCTAAAACAGAATACAATCAACATACACCTCGTTATGATCCAACATATATTAACTATTTTAAAACTAAACCATTTTTATATAAATTTAATGACTTATTTTTTAATGTGTATTTACAACTAACTACTCGACTTTTATACCGCCTGTTTGTGACCATATACAAACTATTAAATCACCAGTTTTATTTACACTACGAATCAAAAAAAAAAAAAAAATAATAATTAATCGAACAGCAAATTATAAACAACATTTCAGTAAATCGGTTCATTCTCGAAAAATTGAAAAAACTGTAAAAACCAACGAAGTGAAAGAAGAATACGATTCGCAATGAACGCCGATAAGCGGTGAATCCAATTGATGACGCTGTTACACATTAATTGTTAATTATGAATATAGGTGAAGGATGAACGCTTTTTTTTGAGATCACACTGACGTCTAAATCCAGTTGATTAAAACGCTATCGCGATTGGGTTTCGCGATTAACACGAAACGGTGCTTCTACTTGGGAAATAACTGCGCGCGATTTGTCCCGCGTGGGCACGAATGTGGTAATAAAGGCGCAAGGTGTTGGGTGTCGTGGGCAGACAGTAACGTCGCTAAAAATGCCGTCGCCATCGAGGAAGTAATCATTGAAATCGTAATAGACCGGTCGACGGTCCGCGGCGGTTGCCGATCGCTTTCTTGCCCGCTGTTTTGCACAATGTCCCCGCAGCCGTGCGCCGGCGCAAAGCTTATTTCGAAAACACCGGCTCGTGTCGTCCGGGACAATTGCGCGCGGTGTTTTATGGTCTGGCAAAAATCGCCCGAGCGGCTCGGCAACTCGAATCGCTCGAAACTCATTGACACTGTTTGACAGACGCGAGCGCGCGCGTTTTTCCGCCGGCAAAACAATTCGGATTTATATTCGGCCGATTCTCATGGACAAAACGTCGTTTTCTGGCGAGCGACTGTCGCAAATTCCAGGTGCTCGATGTGCCATGAAGTAGAAAGCCATTTGAGACACTTCTGCCTTGAAAAGTCTCTATCAAATCCGTAACAGTTTCTCTTCTTATGTGCTCCCATTGAACGCAAATAGAAACAGCGTAGATCTCTCTGACATTCCGCCGGCTGCGAGCGTTTCAAATTATTAACGAAATCCATCGCTCGCTGTTTAAACGGGCGACGCGGCTCGCGCGTTTCGTCATGTCGTCAATCGTGTTCCGACGCGCGCATTCTCACCCTCGCGTTTCAACTCGCACGAGAGTCCGGGATCTCGGACGCCTTCGAGTTATTGTAGCCACGTAACGCGAACCGATGTTCTTCGACTTTGCGAAATTGCGATCAAGCTTGTTAGCTCTTACAAACCGATCGAAAATATATGTCGCTTCGGGTGTAGTAGTTTGATTGTTTCATTCATCATTTTACAATCGTAACCTTGGACTGATTGCAAATCTTGCTTTAACCTTTACACGTAACGTCGTCGAGAGTGATAGCGCAACGATCATAGACCGGATGCAGTTAAATAAAAAATTGTTGAAATGTTTATCATACAATTTTTTTAAGTTTATCAACATTAGTAGACGTGGATTAACGTTTATAATTTACCTAATTTGTTCGTATTGAATAAAGTTTCTTATGTGTGGGAGTAGCTTTTATAATATCTGTTTAAGAGCTTCGCTTTATACATTTGATATCGTAATTTTTGCAATATTTTTTAGTGTACGCAATATTTAAATTACGTACTGTATTTCTAATGCACTGTTGTGTTGTTTTAACATACATTATTCCACCTCACGTTTTGTAACAAACGGAGTATATTTATAATGTTGACTGCGCCACCTACTGAGGGTTGTAGGAGTAATGCCCGCGTATTCTATCAAGCTCGTTATTTTTGTTCGAACTAATATAGAAGTGTATTAAATGTCAAAAGTAGATACCTGATTTTTCCAAATCTATAATATGATGGGAGCTAAAATTAAGATTTTTGATTTAATTAGGTTTATTCTTGCTGTAGTTGCTCAGTGTCTTGAGAGTAATAAAATATTAAAATATAGTTTAAGAGAGCAATTGGTGGAGGCAGTTTTAATAATATTTGTAAAGCTATGCTCATTTTTACGGCATATATTCTTACTAAATTATTCACTATTGATATAATTCTAGATTATATATAATTTTAAAATCAATGCACAAATGTATTTTATGAATGATTGTAAAAGTAAAAGTATAAATTGTAATCATCATAAATATTATATTAAAAATGATTATACATTTTGGTATTTCAGGGATTTGGAACCAAATATTTCTAAAATTATTATACATCTTCTAGACAAATTAGCTATGTTTTATAATACAAATTTCTATTAAGTATAGTAATTTTCATAATTCTAATCATGATATCCTTATAAAGCTATAAGTTTGGTATTTTATAATTTAACGTTTTTCTAAGTATAATGAATAATACATTTAATATTAACACTATATTTTTAAATAATTTGTATTATTAAAATTGCAATGAAAATTATTAAATAATATAAAGAGTTATTAGTAGGATATGTGCGTAAAGTTCCAAACGTTGAATATCAATGAATATAATAGATTCAGTTAATTAACCTGTATAATTATATTGAATTTTACTTTGATATTAATAATATTTATAATTACATTATATTTTTAAGAATATTACCTTTAAAAAGTGTAAATTTTCCTTGTAAAAGATTATTATTTATCTAAATACGATTCGTTGATCATCAACGTTTGAAACTTCATACAGATTTTTGGGATAAGACATTAAATTATAATTAAATAAACAAAACATTGAATCACGTTTCTGTAACAAATCATGGTATAATTTATATTTTCTTTGCAAGAATTATACTAGAATATAATTAAGAGTGAAAATGATTGATTTTTGAAATTGAAAACTTGAATTTTATAAGTTATAAAAGTTCATTATCTCTATTTCTCCCCTTTGCACCTTAGTTACTTATTAACTTGCTACACTGTTTCTTTATGCATTAATTTATACATATTAATTATATGTATTATGCAAATTAATAATACAATAATGAATAAAATAATATTATATTATATTATTAAGTAACTATTTGATACTATACGTTCGCAATATTATAAGTGCATTAAAATGTTAATGATTTAATACTTTAAGTTAAAGAATGATTACATAGAAATGTTTTTATAAATAACGTTCACTTAAATAACGTTTTCTGTATTATCAATGTTAAAATATCTAAGCAATTGTCAAATATTTCGAATATCACTACCATTCACAATAAAATTTAATTAATCTGATCTATATTCAGGCAATTAAATGTTGAAAACATTAAATTTCGCATAAAACGAAATTATTTGAAGACTTTGAAGACTATGTCTTTACGACGTTATATACTTTACAATTTTTACATTGTACGTTTTCAAATATTTATATATAGAGAAATGTATGTAAATTTTAAATTTGAACAAAAAAGTTCAGATCTCTGTAACTGAACCGTTTTTATTAGTGTGCGCACACACATATTCCGACGTGCCTCGGAACTACGACATCCTTTCACGCTGTTATTAATTGCATGGAGGTCAATTGTCGTTTACAACTCAACAAAATAATCGGCACCGAATGCTGACTTTTACTCGAAGGAAAATTTCATGCTAATTATCGCTTCGAAACGTAAAAAAAAACACGTATAAGAATAGCTATAAAGTGCACAAGTACTATTCGGATACTATGTACTTGAATTATGGCAATGATTATGAACGGCACTTAGCAACGGTTATTATGTGCATGGTTAACAAAAACAATTATACTTTTACGACAAAATATTGATGCCACAAGAATCATTATCGAAATGCCATTCCGTCGGTTGAGACGTACGCGTAATTTATCATTCAATTAATCGTGAGTTATAATTCGACGTCATATTAATTGCTCGCCAAATAAACAAAAGCGAATACAAAAAATATATTATCAGTCACGCTTGGTTCTGAAAAAATATCTTTTTTCGTATGATTTCGCTCACATTTGCTATTATTTTGATCTTTTCAATTTAATCGATCGCCTTTATACAGTTAAAATCTATGTATAATTATATATAAGTTTATTTGGCTTGGTATAAATATATTTTATGGCGCAGTGAAATTTATTTTCTCGACATTAGTTGTAATTCATAATTGATAAAACCCGTTTGAAACTAATAAATCAATTTTGTAAATTATTTTATTAATAATTTTGAAACTTGTGTAATGTACCTTTTCTTGCAGACTGGTAAATTACTAAAAAAATAAATATACAATTTGTCTCGTGTCATTATGGCCATATTCTAATAAAGTCAACTTATTTATACATATTGTAAAACCTATGATTAATATGATACCACACGGCGTCCATTCGCTGGCAGTCATTTTGTTATGACAATGTGTATATAATTGTTAATCCGTTTTAATGAATTGCATATAAATAGAAATGAAGTTGAAACCTCGCCGACGCAGTTGCTAATCTGAACTGAAAAGTCTTTTATAATAACGGGCGCCGTGTTCTATTTGATTATAATTGCCATTTTCTATACGCCGCGGCGTACGTGAAACAATGATGAACAAGTTACGAAATCTATTTAATCAACGGTATAATTATTTATTTGCGTGAAAAACGGATAGAGAAAAAAGCCTTTGAGTATCATAACTCATCTGTTTAAATCATGTCACATTGATTCAAACGAATGATATAATTTATCTATGTTCCGTGCAACACAACAATCGGACTTTAAACTCGTGATTAATTTATCTATTCTATATATAGAACGAGCCGTCCCATATTTTCGATTCAGAATTTAAATCGTCGCCCGAGAAAATCGGTTTCTTCGTCTCTCTCTCTCCCTCTCTCCTTTTTTTTCCTTTTATCACACCGCATCCGGTTTTTCGTATCGCCAATTTACGTAATTGTTCGTCCGATTCCGCAATTTTCGACGCGGCGCCGAATATCGCGATGAAATATATCGTAGGTCGGTCGGAAAGCGTCGCGAGCGTAGTCGGGCGTTGCGTCAACGCGCTTGCCATTGTGAATGAACGAGCGTCTCTTTACGAAATGTTATTATACTGACAAGCCGGCGACGATAAGCGAAAGCGATGGAGCCGATGGTTTCCTTTAACCGGTCAAGGAAAACCGAGCGCCGTGTCACTAACGGAAATACATTTTGCGCAATCGATCACAGCGAGCGCACGTGTCCTTTCCAAGGAGAGGCGGTCCGCGCGTACAAAACTGGCTCGCGGAGTTCCGGCCGTGGCGCGAAAGAATTATGAATGAAACGAAGGCTTAATAGTTGAGCGCCGCGAGTTCTATTAGGCCCCGGTGTTATTGCATCCGCTTGCAATTTGCCGTAAGAAGGTGGAGCTAACGCGGTTACTTACCGCGAACAGTCGCGTAAATGCTCAAGGAGATCGGGTACTGAGTCACGGCGCTAACTATGCGCGCTTTTCGCTCAATCTGGGACTGACGTTTTTTACGGGACGCAACCGTTTCACGTAACGGACGACCGCCGCAGTTTACTGGAAAACCCCGTTTTTGCCACGCCGAGCGCGCGAGTCGCATTCACTGATAAGCCCGCGCCTCGCGTTATCCGCGGTCGCGCCAGTCCTTTACTACCAGGTTCGCCATTTTAGGCGCATCCTGCCTTTGCAACCTTTCGCGCAAATTCACTACTCTAACAAAAAAGGGCACCGAGGAAAATGAAGTGCTGCATTAACAATATTTCTGGCTAATGTAGCCAGAAAAATTATCGTTAAATTAAGTAATAAATTTTACTCGGCAAGCAGAAAAAAGAAAATAAAGAAAATTGCTTTATTCATAATGTTTTCGTGAATTAAAATATTTCTATGCTAAAATTTGTATCGAATAAGTATAATAAGTATAGAAATAAGAATATACACGCAGAAAAATGTTCCATTAAAGATGACTGAAAATTCAGTAAAGATTATTAAAAACATAGTAACTCACAGGCAAAACAACATTTCAGTCAGAAATTACCGAACTTTTAGTGTAAACATTGATGAATGTTCGGTATATATTTACAAACATTCATCAATGTTCACTGAAATGTTTGGTAATTTCTATCTGAAATTATATTTTGTCCGTAAGTTACTGTGTTTCAATGATATTATTGAATGAGAGTTTAACCAAAAATTGTATAATTGTCAAAATGCACTATATGTTATTCCGTAAAAAGTATTTAAATAGTCAATTATTGTTAATTAAACAATAAAAGTATTATATTATTTAAGTAATAGTGAATTATATTGATATTCTAGACATTAATTCATTCAAAAATAATATTACATACTGTAACTTAATTTGTATAGTAATATAATGAATACTGTATTGATAAAAGTGGCAATAATTTCTTATTGAAATATATATAATAAGTAAAAATACTTACTTTGCCAAATTGGATATACAATTTTTTTCCGTGTGTCTTAAACCTATATTTTTGCTTGCATAATGATTAATAGTAAATAAGGTCTATATCGTTATTTACGAAAATGTCTTGATGGGCGATTGCAGCAAACGCAGGCTTTGGTTTTGTTTACTTATTGGTGACGGTTTTTTTAAATAACGCGTACGAATAATTAATGGACTAATATGAAATAATAGAACGAACAGTAATTATTCGTGTTTTGCTGAAAAACACCACTGGCCCACATTTGCTATTACGCGAGTCATTTTTAATCTGTTTCTGCATTTCCTTGTGATGTAGATAACAATATTTTAATACCGGCGTTAATCCAATTCAGCGATCCACATAACGCACTTGAAAATAAAATTTAATCTTAGTGGATCAAAGTGTGAGACTATTAAAAGCAAGTGGAATAATAACAACCGTTTTATATTATTAACTGAATTTCATTGCCTTCAAATTCTCCGGTGCAAATAGTCGCAACTCTGTCAGGATGTTTAGCAATCGTAAAAACATATTTTTTTTACGTCAAAGATGCATAATTCAAATAAAATAGAAAACTAGGTTTAATTAATAAAATTATAATCGATTGGTTTTCTGCAGTTCACAATTCGATAACCCGTTTGACTATTATTTATTGTATTAAGGATTAGTATAAAATCCTTTTTTCAAGCGGAAATTTTTCAAAAAGGCGTATATTATAGGAGTAATTGCTTAACGTTTTAGAATCAGCAGGTATAAATTGCAGCCGAGTTATTTATATCAATTGATTGTGAATTATTATGTTAATTAAACACTGAAAATAAAGAACTCGTAAATGTTATATGGTTGATATATTTTACTATAGATCAAAGGTGCGATGCGGTTTTTTTTTCTTTGATAATCGTTGACAAAACATTTTTTTTAATTCCTTCGTATGCGGTATTAATTATACGTACTTGGCATTGATTAAATATGTTTATAAAAAAAACTAACACCAAACATCGGTGTATTTTCGAATTCCAAGTATGGTAGTGAGAACTAAATTACACATCGCATCAGAAATATCAGGTGCATAATAATAAATTGAAAGTAAATGCGTCATATAAATATGCTATAATTATAACTGATAGAAAGATGCATTTGCTATAATAATTCCACGCACAAAATCATTCTGTTATCCTTTCACTTAACAATATGTTATTAAGTTAAAATAAGAAATATCCCATATCATAGGATCAGGTTACAACTGCAATTGTAAATATAAATTATTTATTCATGAAAATGAAGTGGTAAGTATTGTTGAATATCAAATGGTATAATTTTGCTATTTGTGTTACAAATAATAACACAAGCTTTCAATTTCATTGATGTATGATAACAAACATTTTGTACGCAAAAATAAAGTTTAAACTAATTTAATAAACTATTTCTAAATGCCAATTTTATAATAACAATTTATGATTCATCCCTTTTAATCTTACTCTTATTCTATTTGCAAAAGAAATTGAAAATAAGAGAATACAAATAATCACAATGTCAAACGTTCGCACGTTTTTATTATACACTGAAAAAAATAATCTTACAAATTTTACCAAACTAGATGGTAACAGTAGGAAAAGTGAGCAAAAATGTAAATAAACATTAGCATACACATAAACATACATCAAACAAACCAAACATAAACATCATTTGTTTGGTAACACTGAGAAAATTAAATTGTACAATTTACATTGTAACATTTTGACGCTTCTCATTGGTTAAACCAGTTCAATGCCATTATCTCGTTGGTTGACATCGATTACTATTCAAATTGTAAGATTTGTACAATGTGAAATTGTACGAAAGACGATTTTATTTTCTCAGTGAATATTTGACATATTTTTAGAAACTTCTAATCATAATTTATCATATCAGTTACATATTTGCCCATTTTTCATACTATTATTATCTAAGTTGGTAAAATTGGTAAGATTATTTTGTGCAGTGTTTCAATTATATAATTTTTTTATTTTTTAACCTACATATCGTTCACATTCGTTGAATTTCTAAAATATACTCTCAATTCTAATAAATCTTTTCTTCTTTCCATTTTGCAGTCTTATTCGACTTGTATTTGTCGCAATTGCATAAATAAACATTACGCGACTTATGTTGTATTAAGAATTTACATATTTTGTCATCGGTTGAGTATTTCAAGAGTGGGTGGTGATCGAAACTGTTTATGAATTAACGCACGCAAGCATGTATTATGTGTTTGTGGAATGCGCTGCAGGCATCTTACTTGTTGTCTTTGCTCGCAATCCACTCTTTGAAGGAGTTTGCGACCAAACTGCAGTCTTTTGGTCTACAATAAAGAAAACGGATAATTTAGTGTTTCAAAACATATATTTCTCGTATTTCACATACATTATTCATTTCATGTTAATTTTTTTCTACATATATTATTAGCACTGAATTGTTCGGTTATAAAATGAATATTTTAAAATAAATGACTACCGTGTAATTAAATTAAATTTAAAAATGAAACTTTTGGAAACGATATGCATGGCCGATTCATTTATACCGTATTAATTATATATTTTCATGTTCTTAATGTTATCAGTGTTTCAATTCAGTTCGAGAATGTAATATGACTTTTTGTTAAATTTAAGAAACAAAAGATAAAGAAAAAAAAAACGAAATTGCGTATTTGTTTTTCATTTACGTTTGTAAATATGAATTTTTAGTTGTCGTGCGATCATATTTGCACGGATCATTATTGTTAAGAAAGTTAAGTCACAGTATTATTTCCGAAATACCAATACAGAATATAGAATTAAAACGAGCAGCCGTGGATGAAAAGGTCTAGCAACAAGTTGTTTCAAAAAAGGTCGTGCGTCGAAACAAGTGACGTTAATTCGGATTCCCTGTACATTGGGAAATAATTGTACAATGCTAACAATATTTTAAGTAATAATTAATTGCTTCCATCGGAGTGAATTTCACAAAGGTAGTACTTAAGTACAAATAAGAAAACAAGTGCAACGTGTGTATTAAGAAACGTATATACATATTTTTTGACGGAATTAGAAAACGGTTTTTAAAAAGTAAATTTTATCAATTAAATACATTAAAGAACAATTAATTGATGGATAAGTGACAATAATAAAACTACATGTCAACATCGTGGATATTATAATTCGTTGTAAATTTGGACAATTTATTATTAATACACGTAGAAAAAAGATATATCGTAAATTGCTATACTTCTAGCATTCTGAGGATACTTTCTTATATGATATTGTAACTGTGCACAAATTTTAAAACAATTTTTACAATATCTTATAGTAAAAAGTAGTGTATGGTATTACAAAAGTTACTTTAGTATACTATAGTAATTTTGCATTGTTTTTGTTTCGATATCCTTGGAATGCCAGACTTATAGTAATGATTAATATAATTTTTTTCTACGTGTAGGGTACAATTTTATTGAATATAAAGTCATATAACGATTATTTTGCATTTCTATGCTATCGAACAAAAAGAAATATTACAACAATAAATATGTAATAAATTAATCTAAATCGAGACTACAATCAGGGATATTTGAATGTATGCACATCATTTGAAATAATGTGATAATTCAAAGTAATGGAATTAAAACTTTTTTTTTTTTTTTTTTTATTTTTGAAATAATATCATTAATTGACTTGAGTCTATGGTAGGATAAATTTTATATTGAAACGGCGTAAAAGCTTTAAGTAATAATACAGTAATCATAAGAGAAGTTTTCAATATTGGCCAAGGTATGGTTAATCTCTGGAATGAAACGCCAATTTATACTTTATGCAATTTTTATGCAGAACCTCAAGCCTGATACAAGTTTATACCGAGGATTGGCGCACGATTGGCGCAATAATGAGGCCCATTACTCTTAGCCAATATTGGTTCCAGC
This sequence comes from Psilanteris sp. ZL-2020, assembly GCA_022817085.1. Classification (NCBI taxonomy): domain Eukaryota; kingdom Metazoa; phylum Arthropoda; class Insecta; order Hymenoptera; family Scelionidae; genus Psilanteris; species Psilanteris sp. ZL-2020. The sequence goes on from JABFQC010000687.1 coordinate 10,479, forward strand.
TTGGGCCCTTTATATTTCCATTTTATATATACTAGGCATCGGTCAAACATCGATGTGAATTGAAAAAAACAACCACCCAGTTGAAAACGATTACTTAATTCTGATCACACAATGAACCCCTTCCCCGAGTTAAAATCCTGACTGACTTTGCGCAAGCATTAAAAAGAAGAAAAAAGGGAAAAAATGTCGCAACAAAGCACGCCCAGATTCCTGTAATATTACGCGCGTCCGAAGTTGTGCGCAACAGGTGTGAAAACGAAGAAAATCGGCCGCAAACGTATAATGCGAATTGGATGCTCATTGTTTGGTTTAATTCGAAACGAGCGTCTGCCGCGCACTTTACGCAAATGCCACGACCCGAAAATAAAAATAGCATTACAAAGGGTGCGAGAAACTGATTTGTATACAGGCTCGGAGTCGAGGTGGGTAGCGACTGGGTTCCTAGGAGGAGCACCGTGGAGCTCGGAGTAGTGGGGGGGGGGGGTCGAGGCGAGGAAGGAGCGCTCGCGCAGGAAAAGGCGAAGGAGGCGAAGGGATAAAGAAGTTGGCAAAGAAGAGAGGAAGAAGTGGAGGGAGCAGAAGAAGAAGAAAAAGCAGGAGCCGTAGCAAAAGGAGAAGAACGTGTGTTAAAAGAGAGGAACTACATGGTCCTGTCTTGGCGTGGCACGTAGATGAGGTGGTGCTATGTTAAACATGGCGCCGGACAAAGCTGCCGACGAAACCATCTCATTTCAGCGCTATCCTCTTGTCTGCCTTATTATATACCGACGAGCGGATCGGTGCCCACCGTCCGCGGCCCTCTCTTTTGCACTCGCTTCGTGACTCCTTCGTTGCCTCCCTCTTTGCTTGTACAAGCGTGCGTCTCTGTCGCGCACAAAGATTGCCACGCCGGGCTCAACGAGCGAGAGACACTTAACCCGATTTAGCGTGGGCCCCGTCCTCAGAATGCATTTTTCTCAACGACTCGATTTTGCCAGTTTTATCGATCCCCCGTTCGTTCGCAGAAACCGTGCCGGCCAAAACAAACACACGCAAGTCGGACCGGCTCGCCTCGTCCTCGCGCGTTCCTCGGGCCCTTATCAAACTTATCCAACCCGGTTACTGTTCCAGATACGACTGCGTGCGCTCGCGGGATTATCGCGATCGCGCTCACGAATCGCGTCGAGCGCTAATGGCCACGGAAGTGTGCGCGAGTAAATATTTCCGGTGCGTGTGGTGCACGCGCGGCGCCCGCTTGCCTAGGAGTTGGCAATCAGGGTCAGAGGAGCGAGGCCCCGAATCAGCCGGTTCGGCGCGGCGCGCGGTCGACGCATTTATCGCGCTTTTGCAACGGCCGATCGGCAATTCGACCGCGCCCCACGGTCTCGCATCAACTTGACGGACACATTTAATTAATTCGAAAACGCGGCTTTGCGCGAGTGCTTATTACCCGCGCCAGCGCCCCGTCCGTCAAAGCCGATGGCCTCTTGCGCAGGCACGCCAAAAAGGCGACGACGACGAAACAATCGCCGTGCGATTTCGCGATGATCGTCGAACGCGGGTGCCGCGATTCGGCCGCCAAGATTTGTGTCGACCGTTGCAAAGGAGCCGGCCGTAAATTACGCCGCCGCGTCTCGTTCGCGGCGGTGCAACGTATTAAAGCCCAAACGCCATTTGTTTTTATCAATGCTCATTATCTGCAAATTTATAGTCACGTGAAATTGCAAGATCCCGGCAATGCGGGATCGCGTAATTTCGTGCCCTCGCGCGCCCACCGCTCGTTTCTATCGATGACGAACGACGGCGCCTTCCCATTGCCTCATTATTCCGCGAAGCATGATTATGAACGATAATCATCTCGGCGTTGATTCGTACGCTTTATAATCATCCAGGCAAATCCGTTCGCGGCCAAGTTCTGGGAACTGGAAGCAGCGCCAGCCGCGGGATGTTGTTGCCACGGCTAGTGACATTCCAGAGCCACGCTCGGCGCATTCGATATTTCGCGTGGAATTCGCGGGAAACCGTGTCAGACGGGCGATTTCGCGGCCTCGTCGATCGGACGGCCGAGACGCGTTATCCGGTTTGATCTCCTCGGGTGCGCGGTCATCGTCGTGTTGCGGATCCTCTCCTCCCCACCCCCGCCGCCCCGCGGCCCGGGACGCCAGGACCGGGTCGCGCGGGGGGAGGGAGACCGGCGAGGAGCTAGCTCTCGCGATTGCTGTAACGAAATGGTGGACGCGTTTGGTGCGCCAAGACGGAAGGGAACAACGGGATGGTACCGTGGGCCCCCAGCCGATTTGCCGTCACTGCAGCGCCGCGCATTGTATCACCGAGCAATGCCTGGAATGCAAAGGCATTACGCATGCGCGCCGCATAGCTTACTCGGAACAGACGAACAGCCGGGGCCGTTATACCCCGAGACGACAACTTCGCCGTCGTTTCTAGAAACTGGAGCCGGTGCGCTTCGCCTTGTGCCAATAATTTTAGCGCGAGTTTGAGCCCGAGTTCGGGCTCCGGCCCGCGATCGACGCGCTTTTCGTTAATCGCACCACGCGCCACGCGAAACCTGGCGCGGTTGGATTCGCGCTCGGACTGGCCCAACTGCAGTCGTGGTACTCGCAAACATTAATGGCACGCATCTGCGATCGGTACCGGTATTCCGGGCCGAATTGCTCGCGTGAATATACATCGCCAAATTCGGTCAACTGACAGGCAAAGAGTTTGCGTTGCCTTCTCGGTTGCAAAGGAATGCTCGTAAGAAAATAATAAGATTTCGAGGTTTGCGAGTATTAAACGTAGATTTAAGTACCGCCGGCCGAACAATCGATGCAAAATAGTTAAAGTCGAAATACCGACGGGCATTTTGACGTTATGTATGAATTAGAATAAGACAAACGTTGTTTTGATTCGACGCAGATTTCGGATACTTACGGTATACGTGCGCAACATTTACGGACGCGAATATTTCGTCCGATCAAGGCGTTTTATTGATAATTATGTAACACAATATTAACCGTAATTTATAACTGTACGTTAAATCACGTTGAAAATTAACGGCAGTTTCTAAATACTTTTATTGTAACGAAGCATTTTAATTCAATTTAATATATATATCGAATCCTGTGTCCGCTCCGGTAATTAAATTCATTTCGGAGCAAAAAGTACGATGTAAAATTAACAGTATATGATAAGAAATTGAATTGAAGCGCGCATATAAATTTGTATACGAAACCGAGATAGACGTTCGCCCGTCACATTTATTTATTCTACGTTTCTTTGTAAATAAATTTACGGGCGCTTCCTTTCATACACATATACATATATATATGCAACATTTCGCGTCGCCGTGAATACAAAAACAGCTCGGAGTGTGGGAATTCTGTCGAAAATTTTGTCTCGAAAGGTTCGTTATTTTCATGCGCGATGATCGACGACGAACGTCTCGTCGCGTAATTTCGGCCGCGACTCTCGTTAGCCGAAGCGCGCGCCTTTCAAACAATTGCGTCTGTCTAAGGTTTAACTGACCCAATTGGCGAAAGCGCGCGCCACGTTGACAACAAAAGGAGCGCATCGGCGCAAGCGACGCCCGGCGTGACGACGAATAGCGTCGTCTCGCGGAGCGACCGAAACGACGCTCGAAATAATAAGTGGCGAGTATTTTAATTGAGCGCGCGATTGCGCGACACAATTCGGGGCGCGCGGAGCCGCTCGGTGAACCAGTTTGGAGCGACAAGAACGGCCGAACCGGTGTCCCCGTCCGCTGGAGAGGGACACCGATTCGGACTGCATGGGACTGAAAAATTGATTGTTGGGCAGGCCAGAGGCTACCATCGTTCGGCGGTCCGGTGCCAAAACAAACGGGGAAATGGTCCCGCGCTCGGCTCCGCCACGGAGACGGACCTTCGGCTCGGGACGGGATTGAGAGAGGATAGCGGTCGAGGGTAGCGGAGAATATATACGCGGCGGAAAGCGGGAGGACTAATAAAGGGGTGGGGTGGCGGTAGTAGCAGTAACAGCAGCAGTGAGATGAGACCGGGAGGGGGCAAAGAATGCATGGGAACGAGGCGCAAGCGGGCCGACCGCGATTTGCCCGTCTCGCATTCCTCCAACGCCAAGCTCAGCTCCAAGTCCCGGGGCCACCGGCCACGATTAACGCCACGAAACCATAAGAGCGTAGCCTCGGCCCTGCGCCTTCCTTATTAGTTTTTACGTATTTTCTCTCGCTAACAAACGAACCGACCGGGCCGTTCTATTTTCAGATCAGTCCGCGTTGCGTTTTCGCGCGCCGATTCCGGATGACGCGGTTCGGTCGATTTTTAGCCGATTCGCGGGGTGGCATTCCGATCGGAGCGCGCGCACCGGCTTTTTGGTGCGAGATTTGCAATGTTTTCTCGTTAACGCGAAAGGCTATTGAAAATGACAATCAACTTTTTTGCTGCTTGCCGGTTGGATGATTTTTTTCCCGATCGGTGTTAATCGAACCGCGCATGCGATCCGAAATACTATGTTTCGAGTTACCTTCTAAGGCGATAGTTGAATTTAGTAAAACTAGTGTTTTTGAGGTTGAGGCGAGGCAGGCTTAAATATGTATTAGCTGAACCTTGGTTCAATCCAGTTTATGTTTTGTCGAATCAAATGGCCAGAATACTAAATGCGTTGTAATTATGTTTTAGTTGGCGTATAAACAATTTATCGACGGCCAATTTAATTTGAGGTATATGATCGTAAGAATTATATGTCTTTTCGGACAATACTTTAATATTTAATACATTGGCAGGGTGATCTGTTATTCATATGAGTATTTTTTATTGTGTGTTTTATAAAATAATGTGATTCATCAAACAAGTATTTACAATAATTCTAATATGAATCGGGGAGTAGAGAAAAGTTAAAGAATAGAGATAATGATGGAATAAAGGCAAGAAGAATGAAAGGAATAATCTTGCAAATTTTACCGGACGAGATAACGAATGTGGGAGAAAGGTACAAAAATGTGAATAAACGTTTGAAAATATTATTTTTCGTTTGTTTTTAGACATTGTTAACCATAGTTTATCAGATTTTTTGCTCAACCAATATTTTGTCTAGTCTGATAACATTTGTATAAAAGAATGTCTTTTACTGAATACTGAGATAATCATATGAAACTAGAGTCAACGCAAATTGTAAATGAAACTATATATAATACCGCATTACGTTTACTATTTAACGCAATAACCTATTTTAACCAATACTGTTACCAAATTCATTTGTTCTAACCAATCAGTGTTCGCGATATATATAGTACAATGTAATTATCTTGGATGAACAAAAGGATAAGGGGATGTATATGTTATATTAAGTCAAGGACATCAATAAAAATTAAAGAAATTTTTGAAAATTAACTTTTGATTGAAAATATACCTATATGAGAATGTTTTGTGCAAGGATGAGTGCGATTTAAAGTTTAGAAATATTGTTAAAAAAATAAATTTCTGAGTGTGTAGAAAATGCACTGAAATAGTGATATAAATACATCAAATAAGATGTAAATCTTTAAAAATATATAACAGTAAAATAATTATTATAATTGCATATTTTTGATGATATATTTTATTTCACAATTTTCAAAATTCACTTATAATTATTTCTTATGTCATATCGTAATATTTAGTTACGTTTAAATATGAATTTAAAACGTCATGTTTCATAGAATTGTTCAAAATTCCATATGAATATAAGGTAATTAATTATATATATATATTAAATTAAAATATAATGATTACATTTTATTTAGTTGGGTAATATATTTATTTTAATTATATTATTATTCTTATTCCATTGTTTTCATCTTTTTTGCATTAACTGAATGTTGGATGCACCTTACGTTTATCTAATCGCCAACCCAAGGACGACAACTTTTGTATATACAAAATGAACATAAACTTTGTAAGGTTTTTTGCATTAAAATGCTGCTATACACTTTAAGCGATCTTATTCGCATATTCCTCCATTGATTTCTTTTGTTTAAAGTAATTATTAAAGGTTACACAATATAACAACCAATTCTAATAGATTAATGTGGTAAAAATTTGATTGAAATAATTCCAATGACTAACTTAATATACATATTATAAATAAAATATATATAAAAGTTACTACCAGGCATATATTTTATCAAATTTTATATCAATTAATCTTACTCAATTATAGATTTTTGTGCAAAAGAAAATTATTTTAAAATTGAATGATAGTAATTATTTAATTGGTATGTATTGTATACGAATATCATGGTAATGTAATGACGCATTTAAAGACGCACGTTAAGTGTGAAATACATAATATATATATATGAATGGTTTTTGATTTCACTTCAAATGATAATATAAAGATAGAAATATTACAACCGCACAAAACAACCATTATAAATTATTACACGTGTAAGAACTTTTGTTTTACATTTTATTTTGTTAGTTTTTTATACACACTAATGTATAATATCATAAATTAGACAATCACACGTTTATATATAACAACTATGGTATTTAATAAAATGACATTAAAATTAATAACTTTCAAAAATTAAAAATATTTCATTTAAATATTGTTAAATGCGATTGCATGATATTTACTTAATATATATAGTACTATTTAATATCGACATATATGTTTTAATACAATTAAGTTTGCTGCATGTAATTAGTTTGTCAGATATGGTTTATTAAAAATTGATTAATACTCCAAAATATGTTCATGAAGATTCAATTACATTCTATTAGCTAGTAAGTTTAGTCTATATTAAATTTATTTATTTAAAATTTATTAAAAAACTAATTGTTTTTAATAATTATCCACGTAATTAAAAAGAAAATTGTACATAATTCGATTATACATTTAGAAGTTTTAAATTTTGAGTTATTAAATAAAAACAAAATTTCGATCGGAAAACTGTTTTCACTCAACATGAATGAATTGTTGCCACAATGATGGGAACAAATCGTACGAGTGATAATACTCACAAATAACCTTTGCAACTGCATATATGTATTTCGTTGATCAAATTTGATTTTAAAGTAAAGAGAAATTAAGTCTCGCGCTCGATCGCAATTTATGTTATTTGCGACGTTTTTACCGAGTTTATGTTGTTTTAAAAATAAACAACTTATTCGACGTGTAGAATCTGTTAGAAGCGCGTTTTTTGCGTTTATTACAAAAATATGTGATCGCTTTCTTGTGTGACATAAATTATATACATTTTGAACTTTCTGAAACAGCATAACGTGAAGTTCCTTATGCATGATTTGGCGCATAATAGAAATATATTCGTTATGCTCTGTTAAATAAGCGCAAATTGCGATATGATAAATAAACAAAAATAAGTAGTCGAATTTGATTCGTGCCATTTTGTTAGTTGCAAACGCTGACTGGAGGGCAATAAAATTAAATCGAATAACTATATATATATTTCAGTTTAAATAAAACCGAAGCACACAGACACACATTCCACGAGACTTTGGCGGAATGCATTTGTGCGGCGGATTATTGAAATCTGCTTGCGCGCCACATAAATTAATACGCGCCAAACGAACGATAGATTCGGTTGTTGTTGTTTGCGACAATCGCAATCGGCTCGTCAATTACTCGAACGCGAAGCCGTAGTTGGCGCTGCGCCGTCCCAGCGCGGCGGCTGGTTCTGTGCGAAGCGAGAATACAAGTGTTGGCAAAATTGATACCGAAGCCTAAGTCAAAGAGCGACGGCAACAAGTGGCCGCGCTGAAACCAAAGACCATTCCTTCGGGGCCGTTTTGCGGGCGTTTGGTTGCGGCCGAAAATTCTGCCGGTAGTTTCGTCGAGTTTTGAATAAAAAGTCGATACAAATTAGCGTCCGCTCTCGGGACGCCTCGGCCGAGGCGTCGCTCCAACGCATTGATACAGAAACTAGTTTGGGCCCGAACTTTTTGCCAGATAATCCGTTTTGTTTTGGTTACGAGACAGCGCGACGCGGCCGCCGAAGCGAACCGCTCGGCCGAGGATTTCACTTTTCGACGGGAGCGGCCAGAAGACCTCGTTTTTCCCCGGCAAATAACGGATCTGCCGGAAGGAATGGCGCTGGTCCGTATTGAAAGAATGACTTCGGAGGCAACGAAACATTACATTCCGTTCTCACGAGCGGACGTTGACCGACCGCACTATTTTGCTAGTGCCGATGGTCGTTGGGTTAATCGCGGCCGGGCGCGTGCGGAGTTGCGAGCTGGCGCGATTTGCGCATACGCGGGCGCAGATCGGTCGGATCGGCCGAAATCGGCGGCGGCGGAATTTCATTGACGAAGACGCGACGCGGCGCGCCGCGAGAAACGCGCAGTCGGCCGCGCGGCGCGTCATTCATTGAGCGCGCGCGGCGGCTATTGTTTGTCCGGCCGATCGATCGGCGGCTTTGTTCCCGCGGCCCACGTTCCTCGTCATTCCGCGCGCGCAGAAGGGAACGCCGAGTTGCCTCGCCAGGTCATTCATTCAATCGGCTGCGATCTCACGACGATCGGTCCGAAGCTGCCCAGAGCCGTCGCTCGCGTCGCCTCCGCTCCCCCCGCGTCCTCGGCCTCTATTCGTCTTCATCGTTTTCTTTATCCCCGACCGGATAAAGAGGGCTGGATATAGAAGAAGCATAACCGACGGATCAGAAATATCTGGCAGTGCAATATGTGATCTTACCAGTCGAGCGAGTACGTGCGATCGGCTAGTTCATTCACCTGCTCGGCTTTGTCTGTCCTTATTCCCCGCTCGGTTTGCGTTCGCTCCCTCCGCGCGTCTCGCGCTCTTCAACTTTTTCTCTCCGAGCCATAGTATTACCTCTCTCGTAGATCACGTTCGCAATCCGCGAGGTCGCCGGAGAGATCGGCCGCGGCCGCCGCGCGCGCAACTCCTTCGCGTTCCTTCGGGGAAAGCCGCCGGCCGCCGGCCGCCGACGCTGCGCCGATTTCGGCTTTGCGCTCGCGCCGCGACCGATTTTGTCGTCGCGAACAATGCCACACAAACGATATCAATCGCTGATCTGAAAATGCAGGCAAGTGCTCGCGCACAAGCGCCGTCCTTCGGCTAATAATGCATCAAGTGTATGCAATCGCGAGTAATCATACAGCGTTTAAATTTCCCGCGAAAAAAATTTATATTCATTTAGTCGGTCGGTTGCATTCCGCGCATCAACTTTTGCGTTAATCGTTTGTTTGAACGTACCGATTTTCGTACGATGCAACGATTGAAATGCGCGCATTTGACTGAAACGATTGAATTTGGTGACGCAAGATTGGCGGTCAACTAACTTTGATTGTTTATTGCGTCAAAATGTATGCCACGGGTTCTTGAACAACCCAAGTAGAAATTGCTCAAGTAACTCGTGGTCACTAGACATTTTTTACACAAAGTCTAGTAACTCACGAGAAACTATACATATTTCTACTAGGGAAGAATGACATTTAATCGAATTTAAAGACAATTTGTGCAAAACAAGTTGCATCGCTTCAGAATAATCAGTCATTGACATTTCCACTTATACCGGCGGCCAAATTTATGATACTTATTTTACATTAAATACAAAACTGACGCTCAACGCTTCTACTGCAAACTAAAGTCATGTCTAATAAGTAATAAAGTATGACGAAGTATCGATAAGGATGCAGCCTTGTAAAGCAACCGATATAATAAAAATAAAATTTTAATTAAATTGATCAATATTCTTAAAGATATGTAGAAAAGTGCAGAATATGCCAAATGGATTTTCCTACAAATTCGATATACCGCGGAATGGAAAACAGTTTCAAATTTTATTGAGACTGCGGTGCGAGTCTGAATTAAGACTCCCGGTGGCCATTTATTTTTGCAGTATACAATATACTGGGTATATATTAATTCATGAATATAATAATACGCTGATTATTAAATTCCTAATTAATTATAACGCGTCCTTTCTTATTTTAAATGTATTTAAAACATAAAAATGTGTTTGCAATATGTTTTTGTGGAGATAAATATATTGTAAATATGTTGTAAATATATTGCGAATGTATTATCAATATATTACAAATATGTTTAAAATATATCGACATTATATTTTTTAAGGGTATAATTTCTGGCAATAAATGTATAAAAGAGCAAATATATTAGATATTTATGACAGATATTTAATAATATATTACAAATATATTTACAATCTATTTAAAATATATTTTACTTTGCAACAATATATTGTAAATATATATTGATAATATATTTTAAACATATTTTTAATATATTGGCAACACATTGGCAATATATTCACAAAATATTAGCAAAATACTGTCGGTATATTGCAAATATATTTGCAACACATTTTTACTACACTGAAAAAAATAACATTACAAATTTGACTAAACTAGATAATAAAAGGAGAAAAAGTGAACAAACATGTAAATAAACATTAGACAATATTTTTAGAATTTTTTGATCGTATTTTATCATATTATTTACATTTTTGCCTATTTTTCCTACTTTAATTATCTAGTTTGGTATAATTTGTAAGATTATCTTTTCCGATGTAGGGATATTTTTTTTCATACAACGCGGCGATCGTTTTTAAACCACTTAAAGTAACAAACAAATTTATGTTAAACTCGGCATTTGCTTACCTTTGGGAAACTGATTTCGGACACTAAACTTATTCGCGTTTAAAAACATCTGCACCCCGATCTATGAAATGCACAAATCGGTGCATTTAAATACTCGGCGCAAAGCTTTGCGCGTGTATGTGTAAACACACTGAACTGATGGCACGTCGTTACTCTGTTACAGAAACCTCGCCATTGGTATAGGCATTCAGAATTTTCCCGAAGGCTTAGCTGTCGCGCTGCCACTGCAGGCAGTCGGATTCAGCACTATAAAAAGTTTCTGGTATGGTCAATTATCAGGGATGGTGGAGCCCATTGCTGGGGTTTTAGGGGCCATCGGAGTAACTCTTGCCAGCCCGGTGCTTCCATACGCACTAGCTTTTGCCGCAGGTGCCATGGTTTACGTCGTGATTGATGATATCATACCAGAAGCCCACCAAAGGTACTTAATTACGTGCTTTTTTCAACCTTTTAAGCCGATCTTGAAAATGAACCAAAACACCGTTCCGAGTTCGTTCAATGCCGGAAACGCAGCACAACGACCAAATTGAAAATCGCGTACGTGTCGGGCCGACTGAAAATGTTAATCAATTTAACAGCTTCGCACGCCACGAACGTCAAATCCATACGTATTTCTATACCAATAGAATTTGCACGCGTTTTGTTTGGTTTGCATTAATTTCTTGCGACGCAATCTGGAATGACTGAATGCGACGCAGATCCGCACGAAAGAGAGGCAGACTTCTTTTATTTTTCTAACATTATAATTTTATTAATTCGAGAATACCATTGGACCGAAAAGAATTAAAAAACCTTTTTGAAAGACAAACGTAGGTTCAAACTGGTACAAACGAGACAAACGAGTCTGCTTATAGAAAAGAAGCTTCGTCGTCGAAGCTCGTTTCTTTAACTGGTTCCGGCTTATATTCTCTCTCTATTTCTATCTCACTGTTTCTCGTTGCAGCTTCTCAGTATAGATATCCCCTTCCTATATTTCTCTTTTCTACCTTCTTCCAACAGCTACGACGTCGACTGTGCACTTGCATCCGTTTCCGTCTCACGTTTCACCCTTAGTTTCATACAGATGGAAATAAAGTCCCTGATAAGATGGTAAAACATAAAGGTGGAAAATACTTTCCCACTGAATTCGGTCCTTTTTTTAGTTTTTTTTGTTTGTTTTTTTTTTTTTTATATTATATATACAAAGAGTTTAAGTCAGGTTACAGACGTAAAAATTGTCATAGTTGCGTAAATTAACAACTTAAAAATTATGTAACATAGATTTAACATAGATTGTCATAAAAAATATGTTTGCATTGTTATACAAAATACGAATTTAATAGTAATATACAATAATGAATCTAAAATAATATAAAATATAAAAGATAAAAAATTAAATGAGATTGAACAAATGAATTTTCAATTTCTATATTATATTTTGTCTGTTACAAAGAGTTGTAAGTATAAGAAATTCAATTTTATTTTTAATGTTTATAAAATAAGAATTTCTGTTAATATTAACATAATATATTATATATATATTTTTTAGCAATTGCTTATACAAATAATATTGAAATGAACAATTCATTAATTATTAATCTTTTCTAATTTAAAAAAAATGCTATTTGAAAAAGTTTGTATTGTATTTGAAATCAATAAATGGTATAACAGTAACAAAAAATTTAATAATTAAATAAATAATATTTTAAATATTCATTATATTTTGTAAATTTGAAAAACATAATTTCTAAAAATTATAATTTTTAATCCTTTAGGAGCATTTAAGACATCCACGATTAAAAAGTGGTGTTATTCCATCTAAAATTTTAAGGAAAGTTGACAATAATGAATTGGCGGGAGTTCAAAATGAAGAATCAGTAAAGGACATTCAATATTTCGAATTAAATCGTGATAAGACTGAATCTATTGTTAATGACAAATATATTTCATTTCAAAAGAATGTAATTGAAGAGTCTTCAATGGAACTTGATGAAGTAGAATGTGATAAAGAAATTATCCAATCACCGACTTCATATACACCTGTTACATTTACTTTTAATAATTTAAAATGTAATATAGAGTTACATGTTCCCGTCAATTGGATTCGCTACGAGACAAAAACAAGTACTGCATTACTTGCCATTATCTTCAACGAAATTGTATGTAAGATTGTTAATGGTTGTTTAAAAACTGTAACATCTGAGGAGTTAATAGTTGTCAACAAATGATTTGAATTTTGTTGTGAAGGTGATGGGAAGAAAACTTGAAATATCTTCTATAGGCATTTATGAAAAAAAATTGAAAATATACAAAATGTACAAAATATTTTAAATTTATTAAATAAATTAAATGTATGTTCAGGGTATGATACAGTTTTAGACATAATATCTTCAGTAGCATGTAAGGATGATGGAGGTATAGTACGACATAAAAACTGTCTCCTTTTACTTGCTACAACTAAAATGTGCTCTAATTGTCGATATTTCAAACAAACTACAGAAAGAAAAATAAACAATTTTAAAAACAACAAAAGTGTAAAAAGAATTAATTTCAGTGCCATAAATCCGAGTTATAAGATTAATTTAGAGCGCATAAAAAAAATGTTCGGGCTATTAAACGAAGTAGGGATCGATTCAAAGCTACTGTACTGAATTTAAAACAGAAATTATCTAAAGCTAGAGAAAATGCTGCAAATACAAATGAAAGTTGTATGGAGTTGTTAATGTCACAAAATAAAGTAGAGGATAACACCCGTCTTGTTGTTCGAGAAATTTTCAATGCTACTCGATGTAAAGACAACAGAGACGTTATAATGATGAATGGAATTTGTTATGTATGCTATTCCATATGAGATCTCCGAAAGCATACCGATTCATTCGTGACAATAATATTCTACCTCTTCCTAGTATTCGGACCGTTCGTAGGTAATTATTTCAATTTCCTTTTGCAAAATATTTGTTGTCATAATGCTTTTTTTTTATTGTAAGAATATGAAACTTTTATAATAGAGAATGTTACCTATAAAAGTAATTTTATACACACAGTCCGTTAATAAGGCACTCCAGATGCTAGAGAGCATTGAATTAGTGCTACCATATTATAAAGCTTTCAAAAGACTACACTGAGAAAAATGGACTGTTGTTTTAACAGTGCGCACTGTACAGTCTGGACTGTAAAAAATAGATATCTGAAAAAAAAATAATAGGTCTTTAAAAATAAAACAAAATAAGTCTGGACTATCGCTACAACATGCCAAATAATTAATTCGCCATTTTTTAAGAATAATATTAATAAGTAAAATAAAATAACATATATGAA
>JABFQC010000688.1:0-24390 GCA_022817085.1 Psilanteris sp. ZL-2020
GAATTACCTCTATGCCCAATTTGTTTAGAGCGCATGGATGAAAGTGTTGATGGAATTTTAACAATTCTTTGCAATCATAGTTTTCAATCATCTGTTCATTATAATTATCTAGAAGACACGTCTTGTTTGGTATGCCGCTGTGTTCAAACTAAAGAATCTCAGGATAAACATTGCATGGAATGCAGTAAGTATTGTATAAATAGCTATACATTTTATATATTAAATATATATACATAGGTATTTAAATAGATTAATAAAAATCCTACTTATCTATTCTAACAAATGTATTTTCATACATATTATAAATAAATAATATAATTTTGTATATAGCTGTAGGATCAAAAAACGAAGATTTATGGATTTGTCTGATTTGTGGACATTTGGGATGTTCGCGGTATCATCGTGGACATGCCTTTGAACATTATCATGATACGCATCATTGTTATGCATTGCAATTAGGAAATAATCGTGTTTGGGATTATGTTCGTGATAATTTTGTTCATCGACTATTACAAAATAAAGATGGAAAATTAGTAGACAGCAGTCATGAATCAGCTAAAAGCGAAGGTGCTGCTGTTGATGAAAAAATTGATTCTATTCAGTTAGAGTTTACTTACTTATTGACATCTCAATTAGAGACACAAAGAAAATATTTTGATGAAAAATATAATAAGATAGAACAATCTACAGAGGCCGAATTATCTGAACTGCAAACTAAATTAGATGAAACTTTGAAAGAAATATCTAAGATGCAGGTAATTTAGATAATAGAGAAAATAGTTAAGTTATAGTAATAATATTTAAGTTTTTTATTAATAATATTTTTAAATTTATTAGGAATTATGTAATCAAGTAAATAAGGAGTCACATTCTTTAGATAAAAAATTGAATACTGTAAATAATAAATTGGCACAAAGCGAAGCCGAGCTTTCTGAAGAAAGAGCATTGCGAAAAGCATTAAGTTTAAATCAAACTTCTTGGGAACAAAAATATTCTAAGTTGCAAAAAGAATTTAATGATTTAAAAGCTTCAATGGAATCAGAATCAGAGGACTTAAAAGAACAGGTTCGAGATCTTATGTTTTCTCTAGAAGCCCAAAGACAAGTAGAGAGTTCAACAGAAAAGGAAGAACTAGCATCTGGAAGAATCGTGATAAGTCCTAAAACAAAACCCACGAGTGCAAAAAAACAAACTAAAGGAAAACGTTAATATATAAATAAAATTAATTAATTTTAATTATTTAAACGTTATCAGTTTATATTTTATTGTATTTTAGCAATTAAATAATAAATAATAACAAAATAAAATATCAAATAGTTGTGTCTCTTTATTTTATTAAGTTGTATTCATATATATATAAGAATAAATTATAGCGTTAAACTATACATGGAATGTCGTGGTTGAAAAATTATTATTTAATAAAAACTATATACAAATAAAAAAAAATAATAAAGAATAAAAAAATGAAAATAAGAATTTATATTATTATAATTATAAGAATAAATATTTAAGAAATATTTTTATAAAATTATATAAATCATGTTTATCTGTAGAAATACTTCTTAGGCTTCTTTATTTATAACAATATAACACGTACAATCTATTTTTCTCATACTTCTGATAACGATAAATAAATTCTGAGTAGATACAAACATTTTACAAATTTTTACTAATCATCATTGCTCCTAATACTGTATTGGACAAAATTATGTACTATCATCACAACTATTTATGTTTCAATTTATCAACATTCATCTTTTTGCACTTGATTAAACTTTAATACAAAATCTAGGCTTCATAACAATTCAAATAAATACAACATTATACAATATTTTAAATCGTTAGTATCATTTAATTTTGATGTACAAAAATGCACATTTCATATTGTTATTATTGAGAATATATATGTCATTCTTTTTTAATTCGATATTAAACAATATTTCTATTTTCTTTAATAAAACTGCATATCTCATTCAAACAACAATATTTCATAAATATCTAAAATCCATGATAATCAGTATAATAGAATATCAACGTCATTAAATATTATTCATATAAAAATAGTTATGCAAGAATATGAATACTTTTAGTAAAGTACAAGTATATCATTTGCACATAATTTCTTGATTAGATTCTTGATTTTTTCTTTCGTAAAATTAAAATATTATACAATAAGTATTTAAGCATAATTGTTTAGTGAATGTTCCGAGACATTTGTTAAGAACTTAGAAATGTATAAAGACGATGTTGCTCTATCAAGAAATTATGTAAAATGTTCTAACTAGTTCAATTTGTAATACTTTGCTTATAAAATTGTAAAAATGTTCATATTATCTAAAAGAAATATATCTTGATAAACGATCTCAATCAATACAATGTAGATATAATATAAATATCCGTATACAAAGTACTATTAATACAAATATTGACTATGGCTGCTCATCATTGACATACCACCAACATTAAGTATTACTTTTGCCCTAACTGTTTGTCAGTATTTGTTTATATATCTTGCATAACCATTTTTAATGACCAATTGCAAACAAATTTAGATCAGAGTATCTTCATCCTGAGGTCTGAAAGTCATTGTTTGTGACCTTCGTTGATTTGTTTTTTCTCCAGGAATGCTATCGTTTATTGAACATTCTGGAGAACTACCATCAAAAGCGATATAATTTGTGGTTGTGGTCGTAGTTGTTGCAGTTGTCGTCGTAGCAGTAGCGGTGCTGCTATCGGAAGTAATATCATTTAAATCTGGTGAAGCTAAAGGCGGTCCTGGACGTATACTACTGCTACTACTCCCACCACTATCCAAAGATATCAACTGGATGCTGCAAGACTCCTTGTAACCAGAAGTGCTCAAGGAGTCTTCATCCCAAGAGACGTCAGATTGAGGTCGTGATTGACTTTGAGAGGAGCAGGGATGAAGTTGTAAAAGTTGGGACTGCTGTTGATGTTGGGGCAATTGTTCTAAAAGTTGAAACTGAATATCTGCGTCGTTGTTATTGCTGTCGTTGTTACTTCTATCAGATTCTGGTTGTAGTGTGCGTATTAGTCGGGGTCTGGACAATGATTCTGTTGGAATAGCAAGCACAGAAGGCTTGACTGTGGTTGGTGAAGGTGATTTTGAAGGACACTGCTCTGGCACCGTCGGTGGCGTAGGTTGCAATTCGATGTCAGCTTTAATAGTCTGTGATTTAAAAATTGCAACATTTGATTAGTTAAATTGAAATTAAATAATGACTTAACTTATTTTTGAAATAAGTAATATAAGAATTAATAGTTGAATTAATTACTTCAATATTGGACTTTCTACTTTTCCTCAAACGAAAAGTTTTCTTGCTTTGACCCATAGACCTTTGGAGACGTGGCTTGTCCGTACGGATCTCCCCAGAACTGTCTTCGGTCGGACTGCTCGGACTCAGTTGACTCGTAACGGTTTCGCCTGTAAAAATGAAATGCCCGTTTATATTGAGATTACATTTCATAATGGGATTGAGGTTCTCTATATCCATGCTGATATTCAGAAATTGTTCTAATCCAACCATTTTTTTTTGTTAATAGGGACAGCAATCATTTATTGTGTGCTTCAGTAGTTTTTGACTAATGTGAATACTTATTGGGTTAGCTGACTCGTACATCTACGAAGACAAACAGTTGAGGGGTTCCATGGGATAGCGGCAAATAAAGCTATGTGTGCAACTACTTCTTCAGTTGTTAACAAAAATACTTATACCAACTGATCAGCATATTTTGTTCGGGAATGTCAATTCAACTATTGATGATGCACTGTGAATTTTATACAAATTATCTATGTATTTACTCATTATCAAAATCAGTGATATAAAATTGTTATTGTAATATATTTACATCAATTCATTAATGTTATAATTAATTAATCACAAACATGAATTTTGTACTTTTGTATATACATTGAAATACGAAATGATAACAATAAGATAATGGTTTTGAAAGTATTATATCATGCAGGATGTAGGGAAGAAATTGCAAGTTTTTAATTTATGTGCATTTTGACAAATTTGAATGAAACTATAATACGATTCAAATGGATTTTAGTGCTAGAAAACGAACGAATGCATGAATTTGGTTTGTTCATTTGTAAATCAAAGTATACGTTAATAAACATTTTGTGTATAGGAATGTTGCACGAAAAACAGATAACTGATGATAAATGTATTTATGATTTGCAAATAATGATATGAAGTTTTGTTTAAATATTTATATAGAGACAATCCAGAAAAAATTGTACAAGGAGAGGAAATTGATTTTACACAATAAATGATGTAAGTATTTGTTAAAGTATTTAAAAACGAATATTCATTTGATAATTTATCAAAATGTGAAATTTGTATTAAATTTATTTTAACTCAACGTCAAAAAAGAATTTGTTAAAGATAATTACTCCACTCTTATTTCATATTATTTCAATTCTTTTTTATTTCATTGTAGTGTTTATAATAAGATTTGTTTATTCATCTTTATTAAACTTTGTAGGTCTATGTTGAGTTAAAGTGATCATTTGATAAATATTTAAATGGTATATGTATTGTTTTCAGATATTTAAAAATTTCCTTACTGTATATGTTATTATGTTTGACGTAAAACTGAGTGCAAAAATACAATACGAAGAGTATGTTAGAGATATAGCTATATAGTTTAGTGCAATATCATTTTTATGACATTTAAATCAGCACACGTTAAAATATGTATACAATGTAATTATATATTATTGCAAATGATTATTTGTTATAAAATCAATTAATCCCTTAGAATTTGAAATTCAATTAACATTATGCAAAAGATAAAGTGTTTCGCAAAAATACATCAGTTTTATACCAACTAAATGCAAAGATTCTGAATTTAAATCAAACATTTTTATGTATGTATGTTGTAAGAACTGAATATATGCTTCATTTTAATTAGAAGTACAATGGATATAAAAATGATATATAATTTGCTATTTTTGTATAAAAGATACTGAATAATTAAACAAAAGTACCTCAAATTCACACACAAACTTTTTTATGTAAATTGAAAATAGAGTCTAAATAAAGAGAGCTAAAGTAATAGTTAAGAATATTTATATAATATAAAAGTGCAGAATATTACTATGTACAATTTATTATAAATAATCGTTTGTACAGCTTTTTAGAAACACAACAAATATGAACGTAAACAATTTAAAACAATTTAATTAAAATAAATTGAAACATTAATTAGTTAAGTTATAATTAATACTGAAAATGCGAATATGTTTTATAGTAAAATTTAAATAGAAAAATAAATATAAAAAAGATTAGACAACTCAATTTTTAATATTATTTATAGTTCTTATTGACAATAAAAAAAAGTAACTTATCTGTTTTTAAATTGTCTAATTTAATAGTACAATATAAAATTTAACTACTATAGAAGGGTGATAGATATAAAGCTATTAGTGAAAAATATTATTCGATAAAGTTAAAATTGAATAATTATACTATAATACATATTACGATATTATTTTGAAATTTCATAACTAATCTATATCATAAACTAAATAATATCTATTATAATATACATTACAAGACTAACAACATCTTTATACATTATTTACATAATTTTGTATGTGCTGTTTTATATAATGAATAGTACAAATGTGTGACTGATGGTAAGATGATTGGGTGTTGGAGTTACCTGACGAATGCCTACACTCTACAGAAGAGACAAAGCGTAGTTTGGACATCTTTTGATGTGATAATTTAGGAGGCTTTTTATGTTTACGATCATCGCTAGCAGAAGATGGTTGAGAGGATTTATCTGAAACATGCCACATTGAATGTCTAGTATGAAGGGATTGACGGACAAATGTTGAATATTTATGTGGCGATTGTAAAATTAACGTTACTGTTGTGACTTCCGTAATGAACTGGGTTTTATAAATTAAAAACAAACAAAGTATCGGGATTTACCTGTAATAAAAGATGAGCGATTAATTTTTACCAAATGAAAAAATAAAAGAAAAAATAAAAAAAATAGGAACTTCTACTCAGGACAGGGTTTTTACGGTACTTTCAAATTTAAGGTACTTAAATTTGAGAATCTTGTAATGAGTTTAGTTTCAAAAGAAAAATCAGTTTGATGAGACATACAAAAGCAATGACAGCAAATTATAACAAAAGCGTATAAGCTAAACAACGAAACAACAAAATCTAATTACAAGTTCTAAACACAAGAAGGGTACCGACTGTTGGACATTACCATTGTCTAAATATACAATGTGACATTTCTAAATGTCAGTAGATTAGTTTGGTAAGACATTATAATAGACGTAACCAAGAGAGCATGGAAAACTAGGTATTTACTAAATGTAAAGACAGAACGTTGCACACAAGTGAAGTCCATGAGGAGTAATATCATCAAATTTGGAAATAATCATCGATCTTTAGTTGACACAGTTTACAGTAGAAGATAAAGCGTGAAGGGTGCAACAGCGATAGGTTTGATTATGTGAAGTTTGTAATAACAAATAATAACAAGAAGCCTTCGTATTCTGCGGACCTACCTCAAGTCCCTAGCTAGCAATAAAAGCAACCTTTAATCAATTGAACGTCTTGCGAAATGCATTTTATCTTTTAATATTTTATTACACAAACTTAAACTCGAAATGATCATATATAAAAACTATAACGGCTCGCAATGTTCGCAGTTAACAAACACACTTTCACTCATATACACACATGCACTCATGCATATACACGCGTAAATAAGTATATATAGGCCATTAATTTAAAATGTAACGAATAAATTATTTCTGTTTGGCGGTTTTGGTAAATGAAATTATTTCAAGCAGTTGTTTCAATTTTGCGCGTTCGAGGTTACACAAGCTATAAAAACAAGTCTCTTTTCTCTCATTGAGTATACAGAGTGGGTTTTAAATCCTGAATTTAAATTCACCATTTACAAAACAATATCTATAATTAGTTTGTATTCAATTCGTGGATAGTATTCTTTCTTGAATATATTTTGCCTTTCTGATTAAAAACACATTCTCTCTCTTTCTCACTTATTGTAATTATCCTTTTTAATTCGTCTAATATTGCCTAAGACTTTTGGTTGGGCAAAGCACACGTAGACAATGGCTTGATCCAACTGGCGGTAGTTGTTTCATACAAATCCTGACTTCGGAAACCATTATAGTATTGGCCTTTGTGTACTGTTATTATTATTTTACTTGATCACAAACAGTGGTCACATCATAAAGAAAATATATATAGAGAGATGTGTGTATATATATATATATATATATATATATACTTATTATAATTTCATTAAGATCTGTGAAAACTGTAAATTGTTCGAAGATTCATCAATAAAATTTTATCTAAAATAATGTAAATGTATGTAGAATACCTGTATGATGAGCATGATCCATCTGAGATCCGCTTGGTCCCAAGTCAGTACTCTCGCGAAGTAACGAGGAGCCCACACTTGTACTTGATATGGATTCTATATAAATATTATTTTTAAACAAAGTTAAATGTTATACACATTTTCAATAGTCAAACTTAATTATGTAAACACATTTAAAATTCGTGTTAAAACATTCTTTTACTGAAACGCAATTACTGAATTCAGTTTATTTAAGTATGCACATTCTTTATAAGACAATTGTATGCAAGTACAAACTGTTTAAATTGTTTAGAATGATACTATCACCATGTACTTTCGTTTTTGATATGACAATTTCAATTAGTTATACATTAGCAAACAAAATGGTATGAAATTATCTACAAAATTTAAACTTAATTACTACTAATTTAAATATTTTATTAATACCTCGTTTCGCGTTAGTTAAAATATTAGTCGTCGAAGCCTGACTCGGCTGAGTTGTTCTATAAGTATTGTTTGAACTTATTGAGTGATGGGACGAATGGGCAGCGGTTGGTGGCGCCGTCGAATGTGAAGTCGGCACTTCCGTCGGAGTTCGATTGATATGCGTTCGAGAGCCCAAATCTCCGGTCAGAAGGTCGATTAATAAAGACGGTCTCTGGGTCCGTCCGTGTCCTTCGAAGTTTGGATGCACTTCGGCTACGCTTCGTTTTGGTTCTGGTTGCATTTCATCTGCAATTATTGATCGTTAAACTGTGTAAACGAAACCATTAGAAGTGAAACGCTGTTATTTTAAAAACATGTACCGAATCTCCTTTCTTCAATTTCCTCCTTCAAATCTCGCAGCTCATGAATAAGGTCATTAAGCAAGGCTCCGCGGGACTTTGGCACTGTTGTATTGACGCCATTAATTTTTTCGCGAATAATCGTTTGCATGTTTCTTTCGTGCTCCGAAATAGGCGCTTGACCGATTTTTTGAACCACGAATGGAAGCATTTGAATATACAATGGTGTTCTATGAGTCACAATAAACTCAAGGAAATTCCACAAATAAAGCGAAGCTTCGTTCCGTTTGTTTAACAGACGCATTGTTCGCAATATTCTAGGCCACTCCAGCGTTAACTCCGTTTCAAAACAAATAATAATTATTTTCAGAGCTAAAAGAAGTCGTAAGATGAGTTATGTTCATTTAAAAATTATACACATCCGTGCACGGGAATTCAAGAAATTCTAATCTATATTTACCTAAAAATGCGACTTGGTACAACGTGATAGATATTTTGGTTAAACTTTTGGAATCACGCGCCGCGAACGTCAAACTTCCAGCTCTCATTTCCGTTGCGGTTTTTATGTTTTGCGCCGTGACTTGCATCGCTCTGGCTCCAGAAGGCCAGAGAATGTTTAATACAGCTGTTAACGCAAAATTTATGTCCGTCTGCCTTAATTTTGGAACATCTAAAAATGTGACAAAGTAACGTTTGTATATTAATTGGAATATCAGCTGGTTGTTAAGAAAAGTTATAATAATCACCTTTACGGCCGGTGCCAACTCTTAGTACCAAAGGAATAAGTAAATGCAATAAAATATTTTCCGCGCGAGTTGCGCTGGAGTATAAATGATGACCGCCGCAAACATTCTCTAACGAGTACCCATCGCCTAATGATATCACGTGCAATGCAACGAGACGCAAAACAGTCGAACAGAAGTGCGGCGGAGGAATTTTGGACATGAGAGCGGCCGACGCGTTGGACGTGACTTCAATTTGAGCCGTGTCTCCGATTATAAGCGCCTACAAAATGCAAATAATTACTGCTACTGTACAAAACCATCTGATACTTTTGATTCGTTAAGTCAGTCGAATCCAATTTTACAACATAAATTTGTACGAGTAACAATGTACATTGTTTCTCTTACAAGTTCATTTCTCATCGTGCATTTCACACAGATTTTGAAGACAATACATTGAAAGAAATAATGTATGAAATATTACAACGTATACACTGAAAAAACTATATTGCTAAAATAGAAATCTATATTGTTAAATCTGCAATCGCATATCTTTGAATATAATAATCTTAGATTGTAGAAAATTGAGTATTAAATAAAAATTAGATAAATATTAAATACAAATATACTAATGCAATATTTGTAATTTACAGATAAGTATAATATTTTTAAAGTATAATATAATGTTTATATTAAACAAAATTTGATTTATCATTTAAATATCATTAAATGAACCTTCATTAATTGTTATTAATGAATTAATTGTATTGTATTGTATATATATATACAATTGTATATATAAAATATATATATACTATTGTATATATAAAATATAAAGAAAATACATTTTAAAAACATAAAGATTAAATAATATTTCCAATAGTTTGGATTGTGATGCCAGATTGCTAGTTCTGCAATGTTGTTCTCTCAGTGTACGATGAATCCTTTGATGACTGTTATACTGTGATAACTGTAAAAAAAGTTTTAATAAATTAAGGCACTATTTTGTAGACAGATTTCAGTCGTTCATTTACAAAATCAGTTTGGCGACTTATAGTAAGACACTTGCAAGACGCCTTAGATCATACATAACCTAGTTTTCTGTCACTTTACTGTAAAAAAGTGTCTTAATTAAGACTCTTTTTATCCCTATTTTAAGTCAATTCTAAGTGTCTCACATGTTGATGGCAGAAACAACATGTTTAAGTCATCGATGTCTTACGAAAAGACACAGCGAGTTTCTATAGTAAGGTATTTCAACGTCTTGTCCTTAAGAGAAAAGAAATAGGTTAGAAGCCTCATTTTACAAAATGTTCTAGTCTAAATAATTAACATAGAATAAACACACGAAAATATGAATAATCATTGAACAACATCATTATTTTTGTAAATTATTTGGTTATTGTTCACAAACTTTTACAAATTTTAACCATATTTTGTAAAAATGATTACATATTTTGTACATTTATTCCTGACTGAAAAAACTTAAACATATTATGTTTACATTGACTATATATGTATGCTTTGTTCAACCTAACATTTTTTCCGTGTATGTTTATCATCTAGCTTTTCCATTGCAATTTTTGTATTTACCCTGTAAGACATGTAAAACAACTTAAGATTATTTGTCTTACACGTTCATAATGTATTACCACTAAACTTCTTAAAGGTTGATTTGGTGTCTTAAATGAGTCACAATATCTGTCTGAATTGAAAATACTAATATTTTGTAAGTCGTCAATAGTATCTACATCAACATATTAGACATAAAAATCGTCTAAATTTAGACACTTATGTGACCAAAACAAGTCGCTCAAAATCGTTTAACATGCACAGGTGTCTAATTTAAGTCTAAAGTGTCTTTAATTAAGACACTCAGAATGTAGTTCTTTTTACAATGATTATGGTACATTTTGTATTTTAACTAATAACATTAAAGATATTATTATAGATGTATAATTTGATTTATTTTTTTATATCAACTAAAATTATATATTCTTATTACTTTTAATAAATAAACACACCGAAAAATAATTAATTTCAAATCAGGCGTTTTTAAGCGCCTTATATTTTGGTGTCTTAAACCTTCAAAATGGCTTATTTGTAAGGAATCTTTTCGTGCATGTCACATAGCGCCTTCATCTAAGGCGATGGTGTCTTAAAATAAGGCATTCAAAAGGTTCCTGTTTTTACAGTGTTACATTGCCGTGATAGTAGGATTCATCGTATACGTTGTAATAGTTCATACATTATTCCTCTTGGTGTAATTATTTGCATGTGACGCGTGACAAAAACTTTGTTTAACAATTCCTAATTCGTCAATACCTGACACGTCGTTAAAAGGGTCTTCAAATACTGGAAGTGAGCTATATAAGGGCGTCGGACAAGGGTTTCGTAAACGCCTTGCAACAATTCGCTAGCTGCGTTCCAATCGGTGTTTCTGCGAATGGACGCTTTTTTGTATATTTTACTAAAAGTTTTGTCCAATCGCCTCAAAATATTCGACAACGCCGGTCTCATGTCGTCGCTCGACCATTCGGTCGACGGCAGTATGTCGTTCATGTACCTCTTCAGACCCCGACATGCCATGGTGTCGGGGTCGTACGGCGCCATCTTCAAAAGGCTGTGCGCGATATCCGAGAGTCTCTGCAAGAATCGCGCTAATTATTGTTATTTTCTGGAAGGCGCGAACGCCGATTCGCGCGCGACCAGCAACGCTTTGAACTTACAACGTGGCACTTTGAATCCAAAATTTCAATGTTCTTGCCATCCTGGGACTTTTTGTTGAGCTCGACCAACCGAGCCGAGCACTGGCTGACGAAGCATCCTATCATGTTTAAAAGTATGTCCCTCGGTCTTCTAAATTCGTTTTTGTGATAAGTCTCAGCGTCGTCGCTGTCGCGTTCGTACAGGCTCTTGGTTATTTTTGTATGTTCCGCATACTTCGCATTGTGATGAGCATCATCGTCGTAGTCGTATCCCGGCGAATAAGGGCCTTTGCCGTAATTTCTTTGGCTGGACCCCTTGTGCTCAGGGCTCGACTTCTGAGCTCGGTTGTAATACCTATTTATAACAAACGATACGGTTATATATACATTTCAATATTTGGAGAAAGTGGCGCGCTGAATACGAAACAAACGATAATACTCCAACATCTATTTAGAGTGAAATGGTCTCACGCACTTTGTCAGCGCCTCGGAATTATTAATAAGCGTTCTCATAGCCACCGCCAACTGATTGATGATTTCTTTTTCCGTTTTGCCTTCTTTGTTGTAGTACGGCGATTGAATTTGTTGAACGTAACATGGCAAAATCGCTTCTAGAATGATCTGCGCAGACAAACGAGCGTTATTATTATTTCCGTTATATTTACATTAATAATTATTAAAAAAATCGAGCGATAAGACAAACGACATTTCTACCAGCATTTGTTGGCCCCTCAAGGAGTCCGCGGAGTACGCGATAACCATAACGCATAAGGATATGCAGTCCAGCACCGTGACCATTTCGTTTTCGTCGTGATAACAAAAGTCAATTGCCTTTAAAGGCTTATCCTCCTTCACAAGCTCCCCGATGTTTAACGGGTCCGGGGAAGGTGTCTCCAGGCTCAGCAGTAAATTGAACAGGGCGGAGGACGGGACCTAAATAATGAATCAAACGCGTTCCCAAGATTAATGCGTGCGACGACAAGGACGGACAATGGTGTCAAGGAAATCACCTTATGCGCGTCGCCGATATTATTCGCTTCGTCCGTGTCCAAAATTGTCGAAACGCTGCCGAACATTTGCAGAATGAACGGCTTCCGGTTCATCAGGTAAAATTGCTTTACAGCATATTCGACCGTCGTGGTGACGAGCTTGTTCGTCATGTGCGTTGAATAGAGCTGCAGCAGTGTGGGCATTATCAAAAGGTAGCCGTTGATGGAGAAGATATTTTTAAAATTGTGCGCCGCGTTGACGTACGTCGCTATCACGTATCGCAGTATGCAGGAGTCTTCGCTGTGCAATATCAGGGCACCGTTCAAAACGTTAAGAAAGAGATGAATGTCGCCAGAATAGGCAAAGTTTCCCGCCATGGCTTCGAACATACGAGCTATCAGTCTCACCCACATGAATTTGTGCATCACGTCTAATCCGAAAAGTTCCTGAAAAGGGGTTTCGTGTAAAGAACAATACTACACACAATAAATATATAGGCTACTGAAGCACTTTGTACACTGAACAAATTTGTAGATGGCACAAGCATAATTTGCTTGCCATGAACATTGTTATGTTTAAATTAAAAATAATTATGCTTGTGCCAAACAAACATTTTTTTAATGTAATGTTTTAGATCATGAGTTTTATGGCAGGGCATATTTTGCGTTAGGGTAACACAAATTATAATTAGTTTATAATTAAAAAAAATTTTATTCTGTACACGGAGAAAAAGAATATATTATAAATTACTATACTCCATTACAACAATATTTATTATATGAATAGCAAAAATGTGTCAAAATTCCTTATAGTTTTATTACAAGTATATAATAAATTTCACTATATTAATTAAAAAAATTTGTCTACCAATACCAGAAGTAATTTATACTATACATTTTTTCTTAGTGTAATTTAAAGATGTAGAAACATAATTAATATATAAATTTACACCTATAAGGTATATTTACTTTTTTTCTATATAATCTACTTTTTATAATGTCCTTAAAATGATTATAATTGAAATCAATGCTTAGTTTATTTAATAATGATATTAGATATATAAATATATGTATGTTGAGCAGACAAAAATTTGTTTTGTCTTTTTTTACAAAAAAATACATTAACTCCTCGGAAATGCAACACATTCGATTTAATCTTCGGCAGTTGTTACAGTTTTAAAATAACACTATATAGTTATTGGCAATAATGCTTGCACACAGTCTGAACACAAAAATGATTAAGGACAGCATATTTCGTGTTATCCTAACTTAATTGTAATGAGTAATTGTATTGAGTTTGTCATTAATAAGCATTTAGTATATATCTATATATATATAGTAGAAATTATTACTTTTCCGATCTCGCCGCCCTTATACAGGTCTAAATCCGCAGCCAGAGCCTTTCGAGGGAACGACGGCAGCTTCATGAGTTCTTCGTGCAAAAAGACAACTCGTTGGACCACCATGTCAACGTTTTTCAATATGGCCCACGTCAGCATTACTTTGCCTATTTCGACGAATTTATGATTCAGTTCTTGCCTTTGCAGGGCGTCGAAAGCATCTTCTGGTTTCATGTGAACGAGTTCTAATTGAGGGTATTGCGATCTTTTAAAAAAATAGAAATCTCGTACGTACGAATTTGGATTATGAATTTGATCTGCAATAAAAAGCAAAGGATTTAATAGTTATAGTTTGTTTGTGGAATTTTACAAACGCGTTTATGTAGTAACGACACGTCAATGAACTTACGTGTTTTGTAATCGACTAAAAAGTATTCGCGTTGTTTTAATTCATCGATACCGAAAAAGTCAAACGATTCTCGAAGGATTTGGCAAAACTGCGTGTCTTCTTGGACAGGAAATTGCGACGGAATACCACCAGCATCGGGGTCTTGAGGCCCATGAACAATTATTTTCTTCGCTGACGGTACATTGGCCGTCAATAATATCGAAGCGTCGCATTGTTCTTTCCTTAAAATTTGCTTTAAATCTTTGAACATTATTCCATGAACGCTGTGCACGACCTATAAATGAATACAATTATTGAAACATGTATATATATCTTTATTATAAACGTTACATTGTAAAAGTGAAAGTTGTTTTAACAAATTAATTAATTATACTTGTGCTTTTAAGTTTTGTTTGTTCTAGATACTGTAAAATATATACACTGAAAAAAATAATTTTATAATAATATAAGTAGGAAAAATAGGCAAAAATGTAAATAATATGATAAATTATGGTTAGACAATTCTAAAAATATGTTAAATATTACCAAACCAATGATAAAAACAATGTTATAGTCTAACGTTTATTAACATTTTTGCTCACTTTTCCTGCTTTTATTATCTAGTTTAGTAAAATTATTAAGATCATTTTTTTCAGTGTAGATATAGTTAATAATAGATTTCGTAAATCCGATTTTTTAATACATATATATAAATATATAAATTTGTATATATGAAAATAAAGGAGGAAACATTTTTAGATTACCATCCATAAGACAGACAGAGCAATTCCAATGTATTTTTGTCCTTCTTCATGTGGAGATCGTACATAAAACATAATGTATCCAATAATATAGTTATATAAAGCGAATGCTGCTTGTTGGGGCAACTTGGGTATAAATCGAATGAGGTGTCGTAAGATTTTGAACATTAAATCTTGTTTTTCCCTGGTTAATCGTTCTAAAACGTACCTTAAAAATAAGGCACTGTCTTCTACCAAACAATTCCAAATTATCTGTAATGATATTGTTATTATTTCTATGTTCGCTTCATATAAATGTTGATTAACCGAATAATTTTAATATTAATTACAAGCTGCTTATTATTATCAAGACCATGTACTATAATAGGCATATTTATTTTGACGTTTATACTATTGTTTATAATGTTTATACACATTATTTTAATTGTATTCAATAAAATGCATACTCTAAAATGTATATTATATATTGTTTTTATCTATTTTATTAATTTTATAATATAATGTATTTAAAATTCATTTAATAAAAATTTTTTTATTATTTATTATACTAGTACGTATATTTTAAATTTTTTAAACATATGTTTACAGATTAATATGTTTTTTATTATACTGTATATATGTTTGGTGAAATATAATACATTAAGTGATATATAATATCTTTTGGAAGATATTATTAAAACCGTTTCAATAGTATATAAAAATAGAATATAACGAACTCTTACTAAGATCAATGTGTATCAAGATTTAGAATGAGAAATAGTTTCCAATGAAATTACAAAAAAAAATGGAAAATAAAATGAAATAAAAAATATAAGTTTTAAATTGTAACAATATCGAAATTAATTGTTTATTAATAATCATTTCAGTGCATACAATAAATTTCGATTATTGTTTATCATATACAAATTCATTATTTATCATCACTACAAAACGTTTATTCGCAAAAAAATGACGATCAAATCTTACTTCATAAGCTACTTGATAAACTGCACTACCATCGTCTGATACAGCAGCGTCATCAAGAAGACTAATTATTTGAACTATAGCAGAGCATAATGATGAAGGAAATAATGACAATGCAGATTGTCCATGATGGGACGTGTTTCTTGGAGCTAAATCACCACCATCTTCATCATTTCCTAAAACATTTCATCAAATATGATAAGTAACTAGTGTATATTTAACTAAATTAACATATCTGATCTATATGCTACTAATTTAATTAATAACTAATATTGTCAACTAATTCCATACAAGCATCTACTGTCATAATGAATATGAAATTTTAATTACAAATGTATAATGTCATTTAAAACAGATATTTTTTGGATTAAAAATAAATGATGAGAAATTTGTCGCAAAGAGTATTAAAAAAACCTCAACAAAATAGAATAAATATAAATTAATGTGAATAATTAGAAATGAAAACGTTTGTTGTTATTAAAAGTTTTATAGAGTGCTTAAAAACCTTCTTCGTGGTCGTCTCCAACAGGACTTGGTTCGTATGCGGCCTGTACAGTGATTGGGATTGTTGTAATGAGAAATGATTCCCTTTCTTTGGTCTTCTTATCATCCTGCGCTTGCAAAGCCCGTTTAATCAGTTCAGTTTGTTGTTTTTTACGTGTTTTAGTAGCAGTTACGAGTGATCTCTAAAACATGAATGCACATTTACATAAGATTTGAAAATGTCGATACCGTAATGTCACATAGATAGTGCAACAAAATGTAAACGTTGTTATTTAAGTTCTAGGTTCAGGGTTGACAATAATCGTAGTAAAACTATTTGTATTATGCGATTCTACTTTTGTTTGATAACATAGTGTGAACTCAAAAATTTAATTAGTTTACTTGTGAAATAAAATTTAAATGAAATAACAAAACGATCTATATAGTCTGTGGAACAGTGTTAATTTCTATTTATGACATAGGTAATGTTTATGTAATGTTTATGTAGATATCCACAATTCTAATGTGGTTAAAATTCTGATTTAAATTGTGGTCTTAGTCACGAAATTAAATCAGACTGCAAGCCAATTTTTGTCATTTCTACACAACTATATCTGAAAATTTAACACAATTTGTGTTGCTATTGTGTGTATATGAATAAAACTATGAATTCAATCGTAACTCAATATAAACAGAAAGTCCCAATAATTACCATTTTAAATCCAAGTTAGTTCGTGATAGAAATCAAATTAATTAAATTTTATGCTGTTCTTGTAATATATTTTACACGTTACGTTTAACATCATGATATTTAATTAATTGGTGACATTTATATAATTTACACAATAATTTTTGCATTTTATAACATTAATTGATATTATTTAGAATCTTAATTAGAACAAACAAACTTACATGGCGTTCTTCATTAATTGTAACTTCTTCTACTTTCGTTTTAACTTCCGGCATCCAAGGTGGATCAACCACTGGTAAGGATTCTATTCCAATTTTTGGCGATGGAAGCGTGAACTCAATACCTGGAGGAGGAACTTTAAAAGTTATATGTGCTGCTTCTTCCATTCTTGGCCACACCTAAAAAAATATTGATTAATATACCGTATACAAAAATATAAATTTAATTTCAAAAAGAATAAAAAAATAATTTTCTTTTTATTCTTTATTATTCTTTGAAGTTTAAAAATAAGTTTTATTTAAATATTTTAATTTTTTTATTTTGATTAAAGTTTTGCAAAAATTTAATATATTTAAATTTTTTTGAAACGTTTGAATAATTAAATCGAGTATTTTTATATTAAATTATATTAAATTTTAAATAAATAACCAATTCAAAATGTGCATTCATGAATTATACTACTAATGAATTTTAATATTTATCAAAGGTAGGCATAATTATAATGAATTAAATTAGTATAATTATTGTATTATATTATAGTTTAAAATTCATTCTACTTTATTTTAATATTATAATATTCCATTTATATTAATAATAATAATTTTAAATGAACAACAATTTTTATAGTTTACTTAATTGAATTGTATGTTTTTTTACTAACTTGATATCGTAATTTCCATAAAACTTGAAATCTTAAAATAGCATTAATGCGCACAGTGGTACTTGAATTTTGCAAACCACTGTGCATCAAATCACTGGCTTTATTAGGAGCTCTTACAGCACCAACGATAAATAAAGAAGCAGCCGAAGCGGCTACTTCTTGATTTGATTCTAATAACAATTCCCAAGCTACTGGTAGGATATCAATAAACAGGTCGTCTGAAACCACAACAGCTCCTTTTACCAAAGTTGCCAATGGCGCATGAAATACGTCTTTAGCCTGACTTTGAATATATTTTAAAATCGCCGATGGTTCTTTATCATCGCTGTCGGAATCCCCATCAGTATTGGTCATCATTTTTGAATCCCGACCCCATTCTGAATCTTGATCTGCCAAATCCTTCGAAGAATCTCGATTACCACTACCAGTCAAACGACCCGATTGAGAGCCATCAAAATTTTTTTCAACTCTATATTTTGAAATTTATTAATCAGTAATAAATAATGTGTACAATACATATTATTTTTATCTTTTACAATATATACTTACTTGTATTTGCGTCCAACACTATCCTTTCTTCTTACAGGAGAAACCTGGGTACTAGTTTGGTCTGACACTTTACGATTTCGTTTATCTGACTTTTTTGAATCATCTTTCTTATCCAAATCGAACATATTAGACCCGTCAAATAGACCAAATTTTTCACCATAAATTTTTCGAACAGACTTTATAAGTCTACTACCAGCTCGCATTTGGCGTCTATGACAGAACGGGTGACAGAAATTTTGATGAGAACAATAGAAGTTAAAGGAGTTTGACAACTGAACTAGTACTTTTATCCATGGAAAATTTTTATTTGTTTCATCCGTGTCATTACTATCGCTTGGACTTTCAGGTGGTTGATCGTCACTGAGAATACCAGGAGATTCTTCACCACTGACTTCTCCACAAAATCCAGGTTCTGATGTATCACTTCTATCTGACAAAGAACTCACTTTTCTTTTTGATTGTATTGAATCTGCTCGTTTCACGGTATCTAAAGTGAAAATTAATTATTAATTATTATAACTAACACAAACATTATTAAAATTGTTTAACAAATTTTATAAATATTTACATATATCACATTCTATATCTTTTCCTTCTTTAGTTCCTCTTCTAAGTTTTAAACTCCTTCTTTTAAAAGACCCTGTTGCATTGGTAGTCGTTCCTCTACGTAAAAGAAAAGGTCGACTTTGAGGCGCCTGGATTCTCTTCTTTTCTTTTTCATTTGCATTTTCATCTCCTTGGATGGTAACGTTTGATTTACTGCTACCTTCTGATTCATTATCCGGTTCATGAAGAACAAAACTTATTTTTCTTTCGGAAAAACGGCAATAATCTGAAAAAAATTACACGAAGTAATGAGATTTATTTAAATGTATATGAATTGAATTTAATAAAATATATCTGTATGCATGTTATACCAGTTTCACGATCACCAGCTATTGATTGTAGACTTTGGGCTGAAGCTTGGGAATGACCCATTGATGACAAAGCCATACTCCAACGTCTATTCGCTTCACGACTATACATTTTTTCCCATGGCGGAGCTCTTTCTTTGATAAAAAGTTTGCTAGATTTTGGTAACGTTTGATACGTTTCCCGTAGAAAAGCTGTTATTTCGAATAGTAGTACACAAGCAACCATTCTTAAAGCAACTGGACATTGAGATCCGTACGTATTTACGCTCGCTGAAAATAATAATATACATTTCAGTGTTTTATTCAAATTATAATTTAAAAATCGATATGTGAATAAGAAAAGAAACATTTTGGATTTACTTTTTATGATTAATATTACAATTATTATAATAAAAGTCTATAATTTTATTATTCAGTTTTTTGACATTAGCGATATAAGATTATAATTATGGATAATGTTATGTAGACATATAATGTATATTATTAATATGTAGATGTAACTAACTAGGTATAAATTTCTCTAATCTAATCAGATTGATTTTGTAGGATTATAAGATGACATTATAAACTCGTCCTAGACTGACAGCATTTGCTCCCTATTGGGATACCATTCCAGTCTAAATTAATTCTCAGCCAGAATATTGATTATTAATAATGCGTACCTTCATCAAGAAAATCTTCTTCCTCATCTTCTACAATTAAATCTCTTTGCTTGGATTCATCAGTCATGATACCTCCCAGTTGCTCCATATGTTTCTTGTCTTCTAACATTAATTCCTCTAAACGCATTCCAATAATCTAATGGAATTAAGTTAACGATTAAGTTTTTATTTGATTAAATTTAACGTAATTAATTTGAAATAATCGAAGTGTTCTTACTTCAGCCCATTGGTAGAACAGTTTCCCAGCAGCTCTTTGCAATATGTGAGTTCGTCTAAGACCAGTTGGCATCGATCGTCCACTTAAAGGCATGGACGGCCGAAACATTGGAAAGTTAAGCTTCATCCATGCGGGCCATTGGCCTTTATTACACCGATGGACGAAATGAGCACACTCCAAAAAAATGCAAGCTCTGGTTACGATTGGTGCATGTGGCTTTGGTAAAAAAATTCTTAATTACAACAAAGCAGAAACAAATATTGTTCAATCATTTGAATGTAATAATTTTGATGACAATAATACCAAGTCCAAAAGAGCTCCTAATAAGTGGTGATCCGGTACCGATCCAGGTTGACAAGTCTCTAATAAAAATGAAAATCTAAGCATTCCTTGAAAAACGCCTGATCGTGGAATTAATTTTCTTTCTTTCAAAACGACAAATTCGGACTCTCTGGAAGCTTCCCCCGTTTCGAACGAATTTCTTCGACTAAGATCTATTGAATAATAAATTTGATACATACATTTCCGAGTAATACAGCTTCTAAGATTAAATTATAAAGCAAATGATCAATACACTTACAACTTCCAGGTAGTTCTTCTAAACTTTCTTTTTTCTTTCCTTTCCTCAAACCAATTTTACTTAAGTGGTCTTCCATTCGTCTCTTAGCTCTTTCAAAAGTACGACTGACCCTATATTATAATTTTGGTAAAATATTAGTATCATATAAGTACACGCATAACTTTTACTTATAATTAAACAAATCAATCGCTGACCCTCTCGCTGATCTTGAAGTCCCACGTCGATGGCAACGTTGAAAACTAGGTTGCTTGACAAAACTACTTTCAGTTGAGGATTCGCTACTTTCGTGACTATTCGTCGTTTCAGCACGGTTATGATCCTTCCGAAACCAATTAACTATGCAAAAAAAACAGTGTATAGAATATTGTCTATTATTAACAAATAACGATCAAGTTTTGCACCAAGTTACCAATTCCACCGATCTGAATTCGCGTGGGTTTTCTCGTCTTTCGAGATCTGTAACCAGCATCGGTTATTTCCAACGTTCGTTCGCTTTGTCGCGGAGTTAAAACGTGATGTTTTTTTCGGATATTTGCTAAAGGACTCTGACTCACTTTCGCCGAGTCGTCACCTCCTTCTGTTTCTAGTAAACTCTAATTTGACACAAAGGTAACATAAATAATCAAAGTTGATGAATGCTTATGATTATTTAAAGAAAAAGAAAATATTTACCGCACACGTGGACGAAGTACTGCGCTTTTTGAAAATGGATTTACGATTACCCCGTTCTTCAACATAAGTCGTTTCGGTACCAACATCTCGATCTTCCATGTCAGACTGGTGGATGTGTCTGCAAATCGAAGTCACAACCAATGTATATTTGGATTTAATTTTACTCAAAGGATTGACCTATTGACCCAAACTATATATTAATTTAAATCCAATTTCTACCTGATCACCCTCGTTGTTTGCATATGGCTATTACACCTTTTGTTAGGTCGATCCGCTGATTCCAAAATTCCGCTCAACGCGACCCTTCGGAAAACACCGCCATGCGTCTCTTTAACGTAAGTCATGAATTGTCTGATGTCGCAGTACAAGGTTATGTTGTCCTGTATTTTGAGGTCCTTCGAAGACTCAACGAACCGCGTGACCAGGACCTTGAAGACGCAGTTCATGATCTGGCCCTCGATTCCACGCAAACCGCGCAGCGAGGCTCCATAGGGTGCTCCAGCGGCCGTGGCGTTTGCCCCAACAGATGGCGAACCAGCGTTTACGCCACTCGTCAGGTTACCTCCGAAATTCGTTGCATAACTATTTTGAGGAACTGTATCCGGAGATTTGCTAGAACCTCTTTTTTGATCTGAATAACAAATTTTTTATTTGGCTAATTCAAATAAAAAATTAAATTCTCTAATTTTGCGGTTCCTAGTTCTTTGGACACAGATTTTGTTTGAATGCACGCGATGTAAGATTATATATTAATATTAGAATACATTTATTGATCCAGATAGCAATGGTATTTTATCAAGCGCAGAGAAATATTGGTAAAACTATAGAACAAGTTTTATCGATTCGAGTCCACGACAAGGGTAGAGCTTTATCAGCCATTGTCAGATACAATCATACAGTTATATCTGTGCACCAATAATACAGATGAGTACTCAAATGCTACGAATCAATAATTGTTGAATTCTGCTTCTTTTGAAGATCGTTTTTAAGTATACAAACTTTTTATTCAAGCGGGTCTTTATCCGACTCCGAATTTGGATAAAATAAATAAATTCAATGAACCATTATGCTTGCGTAACATATTTTGTAGTTTTACCAACTGAAATAATGAATGCGTTAATGTTCCAAATTCATGAAATAATAAATTTATAGCAACTTCTTAATTCACGCAATGATTCAAGCGATACAACATAAACGCATCCCATAATATATATATGCTAATATTGCTCTTGCTGCTGCGGTGTGATTTGTAAAATAAAAATGCATGATCCCACCGACGTTATATGTGTTTTTGACATACCGTCGTGGTACTTGCAAAATAACTGTAAGCCAAAGAACTTAAATAGCAAAATATCTATCTGGATTGTAACAGAATAAACACCGTAATATATATACTTACTAAGTGGCGATAACAAGGAAGAAGGGTCGATGCAGAATCCCACGAAGGAATGGAAGAAGTCTAAAATTTCTAAGATGGGTTGATTGCGCATGACCTTTCGAAGGAATTTTGAAAACTGTTTCGAATTGGCTTTGTACAGTTTGTTCAGTATCATTTGAGCTTGCGATCTACAGAAATCAGCGTGCGGTCCCCGAATCCCTTCCGAACAGCCGTGCGGGCAACCTAGGTGTCTCACGACCCGAATCGCACAGTTCAGCAATAAACTATGAGACGAAAGCTTGTTACGATCTTTGTCGTCGCCGTTCATTGCAGATCGCGGTACGCTGATTTGCATCGAGGAATCGTGCTTCGATTTAAAACCGTTATCCAATCTGCTTCCGTTAAGACCTTGGCCCGGGAAAACAAACAAATTTCGAATTATTCGTTACGTTAATTTGGAAGAAGTTATTCGTTCGGGTTCGCGAAAATGAAATTATTCAAACGCACCTGAACCGATATCCAATAATTCATCAGATCGATAGTATTGCCTTAGCACGCCCATGTCTATAAGCAATTCGCACAGATTTAAAATATTTTCGCAAACGCGAAGGGTACAGCATGAATTATCCCTGATCGCGACGGAATGAATGGCCTGTGTACAAATTAAGAAAATCGATATAAATCATGGAACCGTAATAAATTAATTGTAAATTAGTTTTCACCCATCATTCAGTATCTAGATGTACCTTCAAAACAACTCTGTAATCAATATCGCCATCTTTTGTAATGTAACTTGACGAACCCGGCGCTTCGGGGTACTCGTCACTTGCATAAGTTATATTGGAGTCAGTTTGAGACCTCGCAAGACTTGGTTTTCTTTCGTAACCGAGCCGGTCTTGGCTACTAATTGCGTCCAACTGGCTGTCTACGGATGCCTGCAAAAGATAATTTATTATTTGACATTCAAAAATCAATTAATTGATTGTCAAGGCACACAATAAGATTGGAAGGTGAAATGCGGATGGTTATTCAAATCTCTGTCATTAAATAATTAAAGAATTTAATTGCACATAATTATTATGTATATATATTTATATATATATATATAATGAGGAAAATAAAGCCTGAAAAATTACTATTTACACTGAAAAAAATTTACTGTTGGATTAACAGATTAGACTGTTCCGCTAACAGTCTTGGACTGTAAAAATGTACAGTTCTGGACTGTATAGTCGACACTGTTATAATTCTGACATTTTAAGGTTATGAATGAATTTTCATATGTGTTATTTTAGTTTACTTATTAATATTATTTT